>VKOC01001332.1:0-89613 GCA_009364415.1 Spea multiplicata | reverse complement strand
GTATACAGTAATATAACCCCCCAGCGCTGTATACAGTAATGTCTGGTTTTATCTCATTTTGTCCCAATAAACTCTTTAGCTGCAGACCTGGAGCCGCCGTTGCTGTCAGTCATGTGATATTTTGGGTGACTTTCCCAGCTCAAACACCACACTGAGCTCATGCTTTATGGCAACGCTATTGAAGTCCGTTCCTCCATAGACTTTCACTAGTCAGAGAGTCTGCCTGGGTGATCAAAACTCAGCCATTCTATTGTCACCCACAGGCAGTATGATAAGGAGTCGGAGTGTTTGGTAGATCGGTGGTCAGATAACAGAGCGAGAATCCTACAAACGGCTGATATGCAGCTGCCTGAAAACAGTCTACAAAAAACTTTTGATAATGTATTTTTAATACCTACTTATCCCTCTTGAGGAACTGATTAATCATGTTTTTTCCCCCCCTTAAGCGCTCGGGCTGACCAATGGGATTCCAGTGCAGTCAGCAGCGAGGGATCATGGGAAGTGAACATTTGGCATAGAGGCTATTTAGTGCGGGATTGCTTTATTTTTTTGCCGGATTTTGGGTATATTACCGACGGCGTTTCTGAATTTGAAGACGACGTTCAGCTCCAGGATAATCAGCATGAACTGGAACCAGGAGCTCATCTCGTAGCCGCTGAACGGGATGTGGACGGAGAACACGATGTCGTTGGCCTCGATGAGCCGGCTCATGGCTTCGTCGAGGGACTGGACCTTTTCGCACTTGTCTTTCCCCCACGGCATCAGCCACTTGTTGGAGCCGTGGTGACCTTTCCGGATGTCGATACATTTCGCGGCCAGGAAGCGGACAGACGTCGTGGGTTTCGGTGCTGTCAAAAAAAATAAAAATAAATATAAATAATCCCTAGGGAGAAGCTGCAGCTCCCCTCGCCATCCTAGTCGGTTTCCGTAACCGACTGGCGGCAGAGAAAGGGGCATCAAACAAATTTAAAGAGACCTCTCGGCCATCACAGTGCATCGGATGGATGGATCGTCCCTTTAAATGGTTACAGAAAACACGCAGAAAGATTAAAAATGGTAAATAATGCATAAAGAGGCAACGCATGAACATCAAAGATTGAGGCGTTTCATCTTAAGAGACCCCCGAGGTCCCAAAAGCTCGCACAGCCCTTCTGCCGACTCTCCCATCAGCAGACAAACACCAAGGAGCTGACCTAATTTCAGCAAAACTACGTTGAATTAATCACTTTTGGGGTTTTTACGACCTTTTCTTTCTAAAAAGCCGTCCATCAGCTTCAACGTGACTGAAAGCTCCATAAAAAGGATAAAATAAAAAACAAAGCAAGACAACCAAACAATGTACCCCCCACGCCCCAGAGTTACCCGCATATGACATCACCGGGTCAGAGGAAAACACCACTTAAACACGAATTCAACCGCATAACAAAAGTGAAAATATTCAATTTTTTATTTTTTAAACCATCACTGTTCTGCCCATAAACACAAAATCATAAAATGTGACTAATACCCCAGGGTGGGGCATTTACAGGGCGTGTGCCGCAAAAAGGTCTTTCGACAGGTACATCCGAGCCAAACAGTCTCAAAACTTTACATCTATAAACATCTGTACTTAACAGAATACGCAAAAAACGGCTCTTTTTACAATTATATATCACACATTATTCAACAGTTTGGGGGTCACTCAGGCTACACACTTCAAAAAGCACATTTTTCCCACTAAAATAACATGAAATGGATCAGAAATCCAGCACAGACGGGGTTAACGTTGTAAATGACTACTGTAGCTGGAAATGGCTGATTTTTAATGGAATCTCCTCATAGGCGGACAGCGGCCCTTTATCACTCCCATCACTCCTGGGTTCCAATGGCCCTTTTATCACTCCATCACTCCTGGGTTCCAATGGCCCTTTATCACTCCCATCACTCCTGTGTTCCAATGGCCCTTTATCACTCCCATCACTCCTGGGTTCCAATGGCCCTTTTATCACTCCGCATCACTCCTGTGTTCCAATGGCCCTTTATCCACTCCCATCACTCCTGGGTTCCAATGGCACGTTGTGTTCGCACTTCGCCGATCCACGTTTTAAGTTTAAAAGGCTAATTGATGGTTAGAACCCCTTTTGTAATTTATGTTACAGCCAGAAATTTGTTTTGGATGAAAATAGCTGCGTGAACCCCAATTATTGAACATGCAGGTATTCATATAAAAAAAAAATCTAGATATAAAAACATTAAGCTAATGGAGGTATATATTAGAAAATAACAGGTATCTGGAACAATGAGCGTCAGTATTTTAGGCTTCGTTTGGCTTTTTTTGTAATATATAATAAAATCCCAGCGTCAATCACCCGCTGATGAGATCCATTTTTGAATCCGCACCGATATTTTAGGAAGTCAGAAGGCGTGGGGTGCGTTTAATCGGAGAGAAACCCCCCCTGGTCCTGCAGCGAAATCATTCCTTTCAACGTCAATTACCCAATTAGAGGCGGAATCGCAGCGCCCTCACCCTGCGCGAGCGCCGCACATTCCTGTCTGTCTATCTACCCAATTACCCCCTCGTACGAGGATCCAGGCCCTGCGCTCACATACAATGCAGCTACGCTTCACTACACCGAGCGGCAGCGGGGGCACAAACCAGCCAAGCCGGCTACAGGGAACCCGTTTAACCCCAGGGACATCAGTTCAAAAAAAAAGCACCCATTGTAAAGCAGCGGGCCGAGATGAAATGGAAGGAAGCTTTACTTCACTGAGAGGGTGGTGGATAAGTGGAACAGCCTCCCAGCAGAAGCGGTAGAGGGGAATACAGTGAGGGTATTAAACATACATGGGATAGACATACGGCTCCTGAATCAAAGACGAGACCAACTGATTAACCCATCTACATGCAATAATTCGCACAAGGGGCATTTTGGGCATCCGCGGAAGGGACTACACTGTCGTAATTAAACAAAAAAAAAAAAAAAAAAAGGCAAGTATTAATAAGCCTCAGCAACACACACAGCACAGTAGAAATGCCCAAGAAGCTTTTTGCGCTGCTACAGCAACAACTTTCAAGCAGCACCCAATACACACATTAACAAGGTTTTTTTTGTTTTTTTTTTTGCCCAGAGTTTGGCCGCCAGGGACGTCCGGAACGACGATTCCAGTGGCTTCCTTTTTTTCTTTTAAAGGCTTACATTCAGCAGGCGAGACAACAGCAATGGTACGTATTCCAAGAGTTCCACCAGGGTCTGCGGCGCTGTACAAAGGACACAGACAGATTTAAAAGCGATCAATAATAAAGAGATGCGTCATTACTGCTCCAGAAAGGGTTAACGCGCCTCTGGTTCACCTACCCCGGAAGGGGGTAATAGTATTTTGGGTAAGGAGGAGACGAGTTAAGACACGCGAGGCGCAGGGAGGCCGGAGCTCATTCTCTCCACTTAAAAGCATTCCAGGAGGGATCTGTAATCACTTCAAAGTACCACGGGGTATTGTTACACGATTACTGCCCCACCTCCCACCCCCGGCTGCTCAGAGCCCCCATAAGGGGGCAAAAACCTGGTCTCCAGAGAACAGCCCAATGCCTCAGCTGGAGGGGGTGTCTGTGGTCGCACAATAGCCCCCCTACCTGTCTGCGGGGTAATTAACTCTGCAATTTCACCCCCTCCCCACATGCCATTCCCTGTTCCCAGGACAGAGGGGAGGGACGCCATTTTTAGCAGCTATTTGGGAATTAGGGGTTATAGAAACTTTAAAGTACAAAGAAGCAAAGGGAGCGCCTTAATGTATATAATGCGGGGCTATTTAAAAATGGAAGAGGCGTGGGATAAAAGAAATAGGGGGGGGGTAAAAACAAAAACGTTTGATATACTTATTACTTACATCTAATATTAATCTGCTGTCATTAAGTGATTTTATAGCATAGGAACCGAGGTTATAGCCATAATATTCCCTGTTCTCAGCAGCCGGGGGAAGAAAATCCCCATTACACCTTGCACTTCCTATTTAGTTTCACGGTCACTTCCTGTTTGGAACACAGGATGAAAATAGTGTCCCCCATCTATGGAAATTGCTACCGTACCTCGGCACACAATGGAAACCACCGAATAGGTTCCCATATGGAGCTCATTAAAATTAATTTCTTCCGGAAAAGACATATAATAATAATAAATAAATAAAAAAACACGACATCACTAGCGTGCTGCGCGCTCCTCAGAACACGCGGATTATACGCTCTACCATTAAGCAAATAAACCTCCAAAGAGCCGTCGTTTTATTCTCAGAGATTAAAACAAAACAAAAACCCTTGGTCTAAGGCAACAACCAATTAGTGGCTGCTTCCTTGTCACGTGACAATTAAGCATTCCCTAAAAAAAAAAAAAAACAAACTCGTCAGCACGCGCGCACACACATCACCTTCAGCACCTGCCCTGGTGTCTGGTTAAAAGCAGAATACCCCCTTGAGGCGTCCGGTTGCCGAGGGCCCTTCTCACGACCCCAGATAATTTAGAGAGGGCTGCAGAACGGAATCAGGAACACGGGGAGTTTTTGGCGGGAGGCGGCCGATACGGAGTATATAAAACGGAACCAGTCTTCAGAAGTCTCCACCTTCAACAACCTACCCCCGGGCGATGGCGCTACAGACGGGGGCAAAAGGTGCAGCTGCCTTCGGGCTCAACTAGGGAACATAGTCCCGTGGGCTACATCAAGAGCGGGAGGTCTGAGAGGCAAACTATGATGTCATATCCCAGCACCTGACATGTCCAGGAAGCCGGCACCAGGTGAAGCACACACAGCAAAGGTGGTAGAACCGATGCAGACCCCCCCCCCTGTACTGCGCCACTACTGACGACAGAGACATGGGTGCGGGTAGGAACGGGCATGGGGTCTCCTGGGGTAAGCCCAATAACCCTGCCTAGAGCAACCAGCGCCGAGTATCCAATCAGCACCTCAAGAGATACATTGTATACCCTTCTCTGCAAGATTAAAGCCATATGAAGTTATGACATCATCATATTATATGAAAGCGTGTTGAGACAACTGGGTTTTTCGATTAACCCTTTGAAAAAAAAAGTGATGGATTGTACTGCTGGATGAGGACGCCCGGCATTCTTTTTGTATGAAAACCATTATTTTAAGCACTGGCCCTTCACGTACCTCCCCCGGGGCCCTCCGGTTACAATATTCCGGCAGATTAAAAGCTCTTTGTTTATTTACCCCTGGCGGGGGTAAAACACAAACCGCCGGCCCTCCCAGAACGCTCGGCCCCTCGCATCGTCAAACAGCTCTCTACTTCTGGAAACCGCCTGGAGGGCGAGACACACAAAGGGTTAACCCACTAAACATACCAAGGGCATTAGTCCTGTGCCCTGAGTCACCGCTCAGAGCCCACTCGCCCTACACGGATTTAAAGGGACAGCACCAAGAAAAAAACTTTATATGCGATAATAATGCTTAAAATCTTCTAGTAAAATATAAGTATTTTTTTCAGTTACTGCTTCATAAAATATTTAAAAAAAATGACAATAAAAAAAAGAAACAAAGAAAGAAAGAAATCGCCACCCCGGCCGCGTTTATTTTACGGACTACGGCACACGAAAAACACTTATTTGCACGGATTTCACAAGCACGGCTCTCCTGCACCAAACAAGACCCAGCTGCTGTGCACTACAACTCCCATGACACTCAGCCAACACCAACTCCTGCCGGCGTCACTCAGCACAGCTGGAGCGCTTACTTTGCACTCAGTTATGGGCCGATTAGGAAATGTAGCCTGCATCGCCGTGAGAACCGTCCACGAGATATTAACCCATTCCATACCTCTTACATATAGGAAGAAGCTTAGTGGGCAGAGACGACGCATTTTAAATTGGGGGGGGGGGGATCCTAAGCGATTTCTTAGCAGCTCCGGCTTTGGAGTCATTGATTGATGGGAGTTGTAGTCCACATCCCCTTCTGTGGGGTAACGGAGGGCGAATAAATTCCTCGGAATGATGGCCTGTAGTGTCCTTTAATAACCATCACGGAAATACAATGAAACAAGGCAAAAAAAACCCCAAAAACTTACACCGTCGCACATTAACTCTTTGGGAACCACACTGGAAGCTAAACGCATAGAGCAAACTCAGACATACATACATAGCACACGCACATACAACACAAAGTATACCCGGTACCATGAAATCTGTAAACACAACAGGAGTAGAGCTGGAAGCAAAAAAATAAAAATGTAATTAAATTCCGCCTGAAATCTATCTACAATTAAAAAATATATATATCAGGATACCAATAAAGAAAAATATTGCAACAAATTAAAATAAAATAAAAAAAAAAAAAAAAAAAAAAACACAAAAATTCTGCCGAATAAACCCAAAGTGCTAAACACAGCAACAATCGCTATCGTCCTCGAAATAAAACCGCCGCCGGCCAAATTCTCTCGTCACGGGGGGGGGGGGGGTCGGATTCACCAAAGAATTTGGGGGATAATAAAAAGGAAGTAAACAAAGGAGCCAAAAACGCAGGATCTTCGAGGAGTTAAAGCATAAAGGAGAAGGAAGGGCGCTGGAGGATGAAAACCAGAATGACTGAAAATGTCCTGTTTTAAAGCACATCTTGAAATGTATATTTTAGGATCTGACCCCAGATGTGAGGTCACCTCCCCCCCCCCCATCTCTTGTACAAAACCAGACTAATTTCCTTGTTTATTGAAGTGCAGAGCGAATGGCGCACACATGCGCAGGAGCGTCCCCCCGATTTAAAAGGTACAGGCAACGCGCCACTTGCCACTTTTTTTCACTCCATGTTCTCCAGGGCTGCAGTTATTTGGGATTTAGAGTTAAAAAGCATGATTTTAAAAGTTTTCACCCCAGATTTGCACTTTTCTCTGTATAATGCTAGAATTTACTCATTTTATAACTCATTTCATAACTTCTGCAAACAAATCATTTGTAACAAATTTACTTTATAAATAACAAATAGATACAAAAAGGAGGCCATGCGCAGTTTGGGGAATCTCTGCACCGATGACCCTCCTGGATTGGGGCAGATTTAATGGAGGGGGGGCAGTGAAGGGTTAATACAAACCAGAGGTTATGGAGGGGGGGGGGCAGAATAAACTCTTACTTTTACCCCCCCCAGCCCACTGAAGATTGCCCCTGCTTTGGGATACATTCAGGGGGGGGGAGGGGTAAGAGCGAAAGTTTCACTCACCGATCAGCCCCCCGACCAGGAACGCCAGCACCTGGAAGATCAGCAGGGTGACCCCCACCATGCACAGCTTCTTGGTGCTCATGTTTTCGATGATCGCCCCCGCCATGATGACTCCGGTGCGGACTCGGCGAGCGGACTCTCTCGGTACGGATTTATAGCACAGGCTGCCGCAGCCTCTGGGTCACGTGACTCGCTCGCTCGCTCCCTGCGCCTCCCCTGGCTGCAGTACCGCCGCGCGGCCACTGGGGGCAGAGCAAACCCCCTATCACTGCCGCTCAGCCTTACCTGCCGAGTGTCCCTGCTCACAAGGGTCAGTCCCTCCCTGAGCCCCTGATCCCTCTAGGGGACTAGTAAATTAATTTAACGATTTGCTTTGCAAAATTCTTGCGTTTTTTTTAGCATTTTATTTTTTCCTTAATGTAAATTCCAACTAATAGAAATCGGTAATATCAGTGATATCAGCCTTGAAATGCCGGCAGCGGTTGAATAAATGCCCTGCTCTCCCTCCTCATGATGGATGAGTAATGAGAATCTCCCTGAACTTCTCAGCATTGAAGAGGCCATTAATTCGGAGCAAATCCCCAACCCCATGCGCAGAAATGAAGCCCCAAACGATGCTGAGCTGATGGCACTGCTGGACACCTCCTGATCGCCAAGGGCATGTAAGCACGATGTGTCTTTCATCTGCTGCACTAAATTTCCTTGGCCCATCACTGCGCCTACGGCCCCCGTCATTTCCCGTTCTGTCTGTGAGAGACCCGGCAGGGTGTTGTCGCTTTGCTGAGTCCTGCCACGGTCTGTGACTTTTCACATTAAGCAATATGAATCCGTAAAGCCCTTACGTAGGTTTAGTTAGGAAGCAGAACATGTGGGATTTCTGTACATCTGGTTTGAGAGGTAGTCTGCGCATGCACAGAGCCCTATTGTACACGATCAGTACACCATATAATGGACTCCTTGGGAGGAACACCTTTGGTACCAGATTTGAAAATTTCCACAGGGACTCTGAACATACGCAGGATGGATTTAATTAAAGCACAATTTAATGTTTTTTCCCTAGCCCTGTTTTTTTTTCAAGCCGCCTGCTTTAACACAGGTAGCACATTTTAAATTTCCTTTTTTATGGTTGGGATTCTTCTTGTTGAAGGTTGATTTAAGATCTGAAAGGACGAGAGTGATGGATGCTTCTTCAGGACTCCGGAAAACTGCAGTGAGATCATGTCTGAGACTCACGCAACAAAGTCACCCGGCGCAGGACTCGCAGAGACTCTCAACTTCTTAACTCTCAGTATTAAGGCACAGATTTTTATTGACTCGTTATTCACTTACGTTTCGCAGCTCTTACCGGGGTCAAAATAAAGATGCTTTCAAAATGTTGCGCAGTTTCTTTTTACCCCAGCTGTAGTTTTTGCCCCCATAATATAATATTTTCAGGCAGCTGCATATCAGCCGTTTGTATGATTCTCGCTCTGTTATCTGACCCCCGATCTACTAAACACCCCGACTCCTTATCATACTGCCTGTGGGGAACGATAGAATGGCTCAGTCTTATTCACCCAGTCAGACTCTCTGACTAATGAAAGTCTATGGAGGAACGGACTTCATTTGCATTGCCATAAAGCATCAGCTCAGTGTGGTGTTTGAGCAGGAAAGTCACTCCAAATGTACAGAGCTGGGGGTTATATTACTGTATACAGCGCCGGGAGCTATGCTCAAGGAAGAATAAATATTAGGTTATTGTCTAAAACTGAGGGGCTCAGATACATTGAGAGGGTAAGATAAGTGGAGCAGCCTCCCAGCAGAAGTGGTAGAGGGTAATACAGTGAGGGGATTAAACATGCATGGGATAGACATACGGCTCCTGAATCTAAGACGGGACCGACGACTGATTAAGGTTTGAGTCTTTACAGCAGGAGAAACGGGCGACTAGACGGGGGGCCGGATGGGGGCCGACCTGCCGGCAGGTTGTGGGTTTCTATGTTTTGGGTGTAATTATCCGGTTATTGCCGAGTCACTGAAAGTCTATCCCAGGATTCCTGAGCTGACTGCAGATGTTGCCCGGGGTTGGAGTGATTCCAGGATGAGTCTGAGTATCGCTGCCAGCACTCGCCATCACGCAAAGGGCTCTTTTGTTAAAACAAGAACTCAAGATTTAACCCTTTACTGGAACGCGCCGGAGTAAACAGACGTTTTGGATACATTTTAGCTAATCAGTGAGAGTTGGCAGTTGTGGCCCCTCTGGCGCGGCCCCCGCTGGAAACCAACTAATTAAATGAGCTGTGATATGCTTATAATTAACTCGTTAAAATGTACAGGATCTCGTCAAATACCTCCCAAGTATCCCTGATTAAGAAACACAGTCCCTCTTTGGTCCCCACATGTCTGTGCCCCTCCTGTGCCCCTCTCTCCTCCCCCTGATGCCCCTCTTTTCTAGGAGGTCAGAATGTTTGCTGGGTATGAGGGGATCGCAGGGTTCTACGGCCCTAAAAGCCCCGATAATGTGTATAGAAACAGCAGTATAAATAATCTGATGTCACTTTCTTCTTCCTCGGTTCTTCTGTTACCCCTGGCAGAAGCAATTAGCCTCCAGTGACGCGGAGGAGTAACCTAATCAGAATGAACTATTACGCACATGACGAAGAAGAGCCCTCTGAGGTTCCAGAAGCTTATGTAGCTGATCTATTTTGGTCCAATGAAATTTATCAATTTCCATTAAAGACCCGCATCATGAGACAAATAATTAAAACCTCTGCTTGCGGCACCAAACCGATAAATACATTTATACATTAATGAATCCCACTGAAAAATGTAACAAATTGGTTCTTTTTTTTTAAAAAAAACTTGTTTTATTATTATGTATTGATTTCTATAGCATCATATTCCATAGCACTGTACAATGGGTAAACCGGACATAACAAGTAGTATATAACATACAATCGCTGGCCAAAGGAGCTTACAATCTATATTTATACATAAGGAACAGTAAATTTAAAATAAATAAAATCCTCCAAAGTTTAAAAGCCTTTTATATTCTCATCGCTAACGTCTCTCTGAGCCAATAACACGATGTGCTTTTAATTAAAAAGTATTTTCTGTGAAGCGGGACAGCAGGTTCTAGAAGTGGGACAAACTGTTTGCGGCATATTTACGTCTTTTGCCAAATAGATATCAATGTTTTTGTTTTTTTATGTATTTTTTTTGGGAGGGGAGGGCTTTTTGGCTTTAAATGTTAAAAATAACACTTGACTTTTTGAACAATGTATCTGCTTGTTTGCATGTGTCTGAATATTATATTGAGAGGGTGGTAGCGCCTCCCAGCAGAAGTGGTAGAGGGTAATACAGTGAGTGGATGTAAACATGCACGGGATAGACATACGGCTCTTTAATCCAAGACGAGACCAGCGACCGTCTTTACACCATGGGCAGACTAGACGGGCCGAAGGGTTCTTATGAGCCGTCAGATTGGATGTTCCTATGAATGATAACAGTCTCCTGCGAGACAGCTGTCATTTGCCTGATTTAGACAGCCGTTGGGAAACATTGTGGGTTTGCTGCCAGCTCTGCTCAGACCGGAGACTCGGGCTGTTTACGGATCCGAGAATGAACGTTGTGAGCCATGTCTCGTTTCTAGGTCACATTCAGTAAAGCCGGGGCCGGCTCGGACTACCCCTGAAATGTGATCTTTCTAATCTTACTCTCAGCCCGACCAACAAGAGCTCGGAGTGATTCTGGGCTCTCGGCGTCCCGTCCCTCTCCAAAGTGTCATCTCACAAACAGGACTATCCGGCGATAAACAAAGTGATAAACACAATCATTGTTATCTCTCTCGGCAAATGAAAACAGACTGGAAACACATTTTGGGAAAGAACCTCCTAAAAAGGTTAAGTTTAGCGTCCCATTACTTTTGCTAATCGTCTGTCTAGGAACACCTTAAAGGGGAACGGCCACCATTTTTTGGTGGGATAGCTGTGTAGCCAGTAGGGTACCCAAGGTGTGCTTAGCTCGTGTTTGGTGGAGCAGTGAGTTGGAGAGTTTTGAGACCTTTTTAGCCATACTTAGCTTCAGTACAGGACCTGACACCACGCGTAACCTTCATACGTGTATGACGTATGATACACGTATGATGCAATGCATGCTACATTGTGTGCAACTTCACCGTTGCGGAGCTCCAAGGTCCTGGAGGCTTCTAGGTCACGAGGGAAGAGGCCGGAGAGTGCGAGAGGTGAGTGTTTTTGATAAACCTCCACAGGACTTTAAATAAAGGGTTAAGTTTGGGCAGCCCTTTTTTGGTAATACGCCTCTTCACGCAAGGGGCATCTGACATCATTTGCGGACTCTACTTACGAGATGATGTCACACACTACGTCGTATGCAATGTCATTCTTGTGGTCTTCAGAGCTACAGGAGGCTTCTAAGTCCTAAGGAGAGGTCAGAAGTGGTGCAGAGGATCGTGGGTAGGTGAGTAATACCAGGCCTGCTCAGGCTACTCATAGAGGGAGGCTCTTTGTAGGGGAGTGGCTTAGCGAAAGGCAGGGCTAAGCGCCAACATAGGCTGAGCTAGCCCCAGATGCCTTATATATATATATGGAGTGGGAGGGGATTGGGGCGGGGAGTGGGCGTGCCCATACACCACTCCGCTACTTAGAGACAGACCACGATGACCCAGAGAAGCGACGCTTCACTCTGAGCCTCCGGGCTAAACCCGTGTATTATTATTATTATTATAATTATAACATCGATGGGAGTGATGGGAGTTAAATTTTTTCCTATAGCTTTTGCTTAACACTTATGTGTCGCATAACCGCTTTAACCTATTGTGAGCCAAACCAATACCCTATTCTTAATATCACGCCGGCTCTCTTGTATAACCATGTGTGCTGCAGCGCTTAGTATACCAGGCCCTGTTTTCCCCGGCCACCACATCCTCGCCGGCTTTGCTTTGTGCCCTCCAGGGTTAACCTTTTTTTATGACTGTTTGATTTCATATTAAATTATGGGAAGCTAATCCGGTTATTGGAGCGGCTCAGGACCAGCGCCGTAACCGGATTCCGTGAATAATTATCTCCCGTATATTTCAGACCGATAAACCCGCGGCCGGCTAGGAAACCCGAGGCTTTCCAGTTAATTGATATGCCTTATTATGCCATTACTGGCCGAAATGAAATCTTCCTTTCGGGGGTCCTGTGCGGATTCCGATTGATCTTTTTCAGCCCAGTAATGACTCAGACATTCTAACTGGAAAAAGGTCAGCGGACACATTAGAATCGCTGGATGTGATTCCTGCTAAGCACGTGGCTTTAAGCAACTTGGACCGAGCAGCACATGCCACGTGAATCCCTTGGCAGAGAGTAGAAGCTCACAACGAAGAAAACATTTTTATTCTATCAGCCTTGGGATTTTTCTCAGAAGACGTCTCCGAATGTTAAGAAGTTATTGCCAGCGCAGGCTACTGTAAATTCGCTTTCGCGCAAGTGGTCGCGTTTGGAAGGAGGGGGGGGGGTCCACGTTCAGCTCACAACAGCTCCTTTTTGATGAATGAGTTTTAAATGTGAAAGGTCGCAACTCGAGAAGACAAACGTATTCCCCCAAAGCAAACTCCAAGAGGTTACGGGGAGTTCAAGGAACATAGAATTTGCCAGCAGGTCGGACCCGTTGTGTCGCACTTTACGGCCGTACGTTGCTTAGCCGGCCACTGCGTCAAAGTACCCCGATCTTTGTGACTCCTACGTAGCCCTGACATGACTGTATTGCCAGGAGCGGATGTGTGTATAGCGTTAGAGGGAGTGTGTTGCTGTATGGTGGTAGAGTGTGTGTGCATGTGTTAGTGTACGGTGTTAACATGACTATATTGCCAGGGGGCGCGCTAAGGTGGGTGCATCCAGACACCCGGTAACCGAGACGCCGGCGGGATCACGTAATGAGTGTTACTTAACCCTGTAGAAGTGGGGTGGCAGTAGCTCCCATGGAGGGTCCGAGGCGTAGTGAGGACAGGGCTCGATGCAAGGTAAGGGGGAGCTTTATTAATGATGGGACAGGATGTGTACATGCATGTATGTGCAAGTGTGTGGTGTGAGAGTGAGTGAATGTGTGTAAATGGTTAGTGTGAGTGTGTTGCTGGATGTGTGCATGTGTTAGCGAGTGTGTTATTATATGGTGTTAGTATGTGCGTGTGAGCCTGTATGTGTGTGGTACTGTATACTGTTAGAGTGTACGGTGCTAGAGTGTCAGCGTAGGGTTAGGGGTGCCGGGATGGAGATAGTATGTGTATATATGTAGGTGTATGGTGTTAGAGGGGCTGTTAGCGCGAGTTTCTGTGTTTGGTATGTATTTCAACAGGGCGCAAAATTTAATACTGCACCCATAATCTGTGTACTAGTGAATGAAATCACTAGATTTTAACCCTTTAGGTGAGACCACTTAGTGGACCAATGTTGAAAGAGTAAAAGGCAGAGCTACTTAAGATCTTTCAATGCCTCGTCTTCAGATGTAACTGTGCATTATTGCAGAGACTTTTGAGGTGTTAAACCCTGTCAACATCACCCGCTAAAAGCAATCAATCTCAAGATTCCCGAGGCAATATTCCTTAGGACCGACCGGGAAATATCCATTTGTATTTCAGCTCTTTAGTATTAAAGGAATGCACTATATACATGTCATACGTGTCACCAAGGTATATATCGCTCTTTCCTCTGACACATGGGAAAAGAAATGTATTTTGTCCCCCCCGGCAGGGGTTTCGGATAACCTAATTTGTGTTGACTTTGCCAGAGTTAAGAAATATTTTCACATGTGAGAGACACAGAAATGTAACATAAGCAGAAACATTTCACTTGTCTTAATGTAAATAGAACGTTTGGAACGTTTACTTTAAGGACATCGCTGCAACATGAGCCTGACAAGTAAATAAGCCCTAAAAATCCAGTGTTTATAATTGCAACCATCCCTCTGATTGCGTATAATTGTTCTTCAAGACAAAAAATTTTGAGAAGGTTACAAAAAAAAAACCTCAGAAACTATTCGGTGGACTTTATGCGCAACCCAAGAAGACCCTGCCAGCTCTTCTACATATAGATATGTATCGGTTTGGTGGGGATGCATTCTAGACCTTTTTATGAGAAATCTTCTCTGCTATGCATTTTGAAAAGTCAACCCCATCAAGGTATCGGCCCCCGAGGATGAGGCGTAGTCCTTAGGCGATCAAGCGTCTCCAGTGTGCCACTGCTCCATTGGCCGGTAGGGGAGATGTCTTCTCCAAATGGACCATTGACGCTATGGAGCACAAGGATATGATGTCATATCCCGGCGGTTGACACTAATGGCGGTGGGTGTGGAGGGGGGGGATGCTGAGGGCACATGCCTAGGTCAAGCCAAGTATAGTAGAAACACCACTCGTCACCCCTGGCAATCCACGGATACTAATGGCGGTGAACTCAATGACAACCCAACCGAACTTCTGAATAGACCGGCAGCCATTTTGGCTTGGTCCGGTGCTATTGAGTGATAGCGACTTATTTCATTACCTCTTTAACTCAACAGACAACTCAAGGATTGACCTGACCTGAGGAGGTTGTTTAAAGAAGAAGCTGGCTCTTAAATGTATTTAGTTTTTAATCATTGAAGGTATAATATATATATAAATATATAGTGTTTGCCGAAAGAGATTCCAAAAGAAACATTGTCTTCAGAATGACAAAGCATAGGCGGCCTTTTATCTTTGTGTCTGTTACCTAGGAATTGCATTAAATTCTGAAGTATGTTTAGATTGCTTTGAACTGATCTGTTCCAGTCATTCAGTGCCGCTTCCCCCTTTTTTTTTTCTTTTCCAGAAAGCTTTTAGACATAATTGGAAGAATTGTATTTATCCAATATAAACACTTACAGATGGCATTCGCCAAACTAAACAATAATTTCAGGGATTGCCTAATTGAACTGGTTTAACAGCGATGGATGATTCTCCTGCACATCATCACGTAAAAGAAATGCTAAAAAAAAAGAGAATCTGTTACATTTTCACCTGAATATATGATATATTAAAGGGGGGCTTTACGTAATTTATCATCGCCGACTTCTTTTGTGAAATCGGTGTCATTGTTTTAGAGATACTTGGTTTTAGAGTAAGAGATCATTTTATTGAAGCTTCATTTTTCAGGAAATGTTGGGAAATCAGTGTTCTGTCCTGACGTTCTCTCGTCTCTCCTCACCCGACCTTTACAAAAGCTGCTTGAGCCAATCAGCAACAATTAGCAATGTAACAAGGGAAGAAACTTTGACATAATTGATGTACCGTAGCGATTTCAGGACTGGATCGGTGTCTGGACATTAGCCATGGCCGCTCGTTCATCTTTGTCGTCTGGTTTTGTCTCGTTCTGTTACGCCTTAAGATGCATTCCTAGGCGTGTCTCGGCACATATTGGGCATCTTGTGTGTCGCTTGGCGTATGTTCTGAAGCCCGGACATCACAGTCAAGTATGGCTTTTCACACCCAGAGGGCTATTTAAACCAAAGTTTAGCGCCCATGTAGTGAGCCTTTCATAGAACTTTTGGGCGCCATTTTGTTGATTGATTTTCTAGTATTCAGCACCTTTGCTTTACATGTGACACTGCTGGACCGCCACCCGCCTCAACCTTTTGAGCCTGATGTCAAGTTTGGGCTGGTATTTAGTCTGCTTGACCCTTTGGCCTTAGTTTTGTAGAGATTTCCTTGGCTTCTTTGTTGGGCGCACCTAGTAAGTCAATGGAGGCTCAACCAAAAGGGTACGTGACTGTTATAAGCTGAAGACTCTCAGGGTCTCCTAAGTCATCTCAGACCAATGATCAATTTACCGTCTTAGAGACTGTCACAGTCTCTATTAGCACAGTCAAAATTAAACAATGAGGGCAAAATATTGGCATCTCTGGTACTAACATGGCCAATACTCTTCAACAAACAGAGAAATTGAGAATACAAAAGACCAAACATATTATGATGTGGATGATGGTCAAATGCCTGGACCATCAATGAAGGAGGTCAACGTGCTACTGGAATATTGATGATAGGCACGAAGATCCTTGTTGTATAAAAACATGTGTTTTTTGTCTCATTTTCCTATTGGTTCCCTTTATCTACCTACCTTATTCTTATTGGCTCTTAAAAGTTCCAACAAGACTTAGTTATCTAGATCAGGGAGCCACAAATCTAGTCTTCGATGGCCACAAACAGGCCTAGAATTATGTGTAACTTCACCTGACAACTGTGAATATTTAATTGAGATGTGCTCGAGCTGGGATTTCCCAAATTGTGTCCTTTTTGCGTCCCTTGAGACCCAGGAGTTGTATAACAAATATCATTGAGTAGATCAGAGCAACTGATCCTTTCCGCCTTGATGATTTCCCTTTTATATCCTGGTGTTCCTCAACCCAATACAGTTTAAGTTGCAAAAAATGTTGTATTATTAATACTAATAGCATAATAATTGTTTTTTTGGTCACACTTCTAGATCAGCAAGAAGCCAATCTTTGTCCGTGGGGTCTGGGGGCCATACTATTCAGCCATGGTCCCAGGGTTTTGGTTAAATGAAGGTGGTCAAAGTGCTACTGGAAAACTGGTGGGTCTTTTTTTTACCTTCTTACAAAATAATACACACAATCTTTAGTCAAATATAGTATTATTACCAGTTACAAAATATGTGAGATATTACAAAATGACGATTGTTGTGTGCAAGACACAATATATTTTAAAAAGTTAGAGTAACCCATACAGTGTTCTATGCTGCATCGATAAATTAAAAAAAAAAAAGTTATTTTTTTATTGAATTTTATTCAAAAAAATTAAACAAAAATTTAGTGACTCTGTTTTAACTAAAATCACACATTAATAAATATTTGTTAGAATGATATGGGATTACTGTTCTATGATTAACCCCCGTAATGAATGGATAGTCATGGTGGTTAATTTTCATACTATAATGTGTGTTTCTTTGCTAGATTGATCACATTGTAAGGGGACACGAGGCATTCAGAGATTTACAGCAGAAAGCCGAAGCCAGGTCAGTGCTGACTTTTTCCTCCTTAACGCCTGGAAAATACTTCTACTGCTACGGTGTGGAAAACATTAACGGTCATACATTAGCTGCAAAGTGCGAGGGTTGTGCTCAAGATGTTCTTGACTTTGTCTTTCACTGGTTGAAAGGTTCTAAAAAAATAAGACCGGAAAACATTGGAACAATCTTAAAAAAAACCCAAAAGGATTGTATTTCTAGTGTCAGGATATGTTCCTCTCCAACTTAGAATAGAGACCTTAAAAAAGCTAAGAGCCGTATTCGAGGGAGTCCTTGCACACCAGAAGTCTTGTAGAGTCCTTCACCGTGTGATTCGGCCGGGAGAATCTGATTCTTGAATTTTCTCTCTTAAATCTTCAAAAGATTTTTACATTTTAAAGTCCCACCCAACTATGAGAAGTAACACAATGTAACAGTGACAATGTTGCATGGCGTTCTTTGAGTAAAGGTGAATCGTCTGCTTGGACCTTGCTATATGTGTGTTTAAATGTTTCATCTTTTTAAATTCTGATGGAAGAACATTTAAATTCTTACACTTAATCCCACAGATTTCCCAATCTAGATACTGAATGTGGAAATAAACTCTATTTTGACAGCTAATTATGTTTCAAGGTCCGAGACCAGGAACTCATCTCTGTGTGAAATGTGATGTCGAGGATCCTCAGAAATATGACATCATACAATCCTCAAAGCCCCAAAGGCTATGAGATGACTTTATCTCCATAACACGATTTGTCGCCCTCTCCAATGTCTCACCTTCTATGACTTGATCATTTTAAGGTGGACCTGGGGTGGTCTTGGTAATGGTTCTCAAACCTCACAACGCAAAGTAAAACTCGGGTGATCCAGTTTGTTTTAGAGAAATATTCAGACATCTGAAGGGACCGGAGTAAGAAAAGATATCATTCAGATGTAGGTTTTAGGGCGATTGTATCGACGTTATGATATATATTCCTTGCTGGCGCAGGCAGCATAGGATTTGGCACAGAAACAAGATGGCAGACGCATTGAAAATGAGAGCTTGGCCTTGAGGAGGCAATGGGACTGGTTGCAGAAAACGTAGCCCCTGGAAATATCCTAACAACCAGAACCTAATGAAATGAAACATATAAATATTAGTACTGCGCTCGTATTGTTGTGCTGCTAACGTGTAACAATTATAGCATTTAATTCTAATTATTAGATTACTAAAACAGTTCATCGGGCGTCCTACAGCTCGTGTGTTTTTGTAAGCAGACTCTGCATAATGTACGGAGTTAAAATAAACCGCTGGACGTGTCTAACGCCTCTCAGCTCAGTTTCGCTGGCTATACATTAAATAAACAGTTCACATACATGCGTGATTACAGAGAGGGCCGATGGACGGACCTTTAGGAAAAAAAAACCTAATTGGGAAAAAAAAAAAACAATTAGAACAATTTGGAACGTTTTAAATTAGAACAATTCAGTTCCAAGAAGGCCGAAGGTTTAAAATGATGTGAGCGGTGATGTGAATGAGTTATTTTAATGCCTTCCAAGTGATTCTGAGCGATGGGCTTTGATAGGGCGCACATGTTAAGGGATAATTGAAAAAACATGTCGTTAAATGACTGTATTTAGAGAATAAATATACAGTCGGTGGAGGGAGTCAGAAGTCAGCCTGGTGAGGATATGCCTGGTTCCCTCGGGGGGTTTCGTACAGTTGTGCTTTAAAACGAGACAATGGCCGATCAATCGTCATTAAGGTTCCGTGCTGTTTTTTCTTATTTTTAAATGGCCTGGCTAGGAGTTTCCAGAATGGGCTCGTGATTATATTCTGAACCCTAAAAGGCGTGGCGGGAGAGAGCGGTAAAAATTCCGCCATGATGCTGAGGGGGTGAATGTTTCGGTAATGATGGCAAACAACTACAAATATATAAAAAATAAAAAAATAGTCTTGTATTTATTATGCCTAAACAGTTTAAAAAAATAACATACATTCCTTTCAAAAGTCCCAGTTTTCGTGGAACAGTCACAGTTTTTTTGGCACCTGTCCCACTATCCCGTGTAGCTGCTCCGCTGTCCCACTTTTACCGGTAGTGGGAATCGAGGGCCGGTTGGGGAGGTCTTCTGATCTCCCCTAATCGGTATAGGGACCTCCGTTGATGTTCCCACAAGGCAACTTCGCGGCACTCAGCAGCTGAGCATATATTATATTAATATATTATCTACAAAATATCCCCAATGTGTCCTTTTTACTCCAGACAGTTCACTCTTGAAAGGTTTGGCTTTCCACTCTTTTGACGGTAATACTCTGAGCCGTTAGTGGACGCTCAACCTTACCAGGCTTACTGGGCAGATTGAAGCCGCAGTTTACTACTAGAGTTCTTAAATTCAGATGTCCTAATCTTTTCACTTTTCAAAAAAATCACATTTAAGTTTATAATTTTACAGTATTACTTTAATGGAGATCTTTCAGTTTGATGAACTGAATTGAGATAAAACAATACTTGAACCTATATAAAACAATTAATAACAATAATAATATAATTCCAACAATGCAAACAATGTACTACTTATTATTATCTTTATTTATAATTTTAAATTTGATTTTTCAATCCCGCTCTGGTATCCACCAGGCACCTCGTACCCATGACCCCCCCCAGCGCAGACTGCATTGGAATCTTCCTGTCAGCCCAAGCAGGAAGTTGTAACCCACTTCCTGTTCTCTCCCCGCATTGCGCATTAGCGTCTAGCGCTAGAGATTGTTTACAGCTGCGCAGGCCCCTCCGTAATGCTATTATCGCAAATATCTTAGACCGAGGCAGAAATGTAAACCACATGATGGGGCAGCAAGATGGCGGCTCCTACATTCAACACAACAGTAACTAACATTATAAGGAAGAGAAAATGAAATTAACATGTAGGTTTAAGAATAAGGAATATATATATATATATATATATATATACTATAATACTAAACCCTTTACTAAAAACCACAATGATTCCAATTCCTATTAAAATTCAAAGCCACGAAGCAGCTATTTGCTTTACATTTAAATACATCTTACCCAAGAATAAATTAGTTTAATTCTGAAGATCAATTAATTGCGGTCCGTTTTGTTGACCCATACTCAGCATTTTCCGAAAAGACCCTCCGTCTTGCTAGACAATAATAATAAGAAACTCCCCGGCTAGGCAATCAATGGCCCTCGCTGAACGCCGCTGATTGCTAATGAAGGCATCTTTGGGTTACGGGCTCCGTGATTAAATCATCTCTCCTTTGTTGCATTTTTTTTTTTCCTTTTCCAACCCAGATGTACAAATGTTTACATTCTGCAGAATAAACTTCTTTTTCATGTTTTATTTCCAGAGGCCAGCATATATATACATACTTAAACCATCACCTGGATCAAATTAGAAAGTCTGAGCCGGTGGGATTTCTTGCTGCTAATTTACATGTTTGGCCTGATTTCCACGGTAACCGCTCTCCTATAGCAGATCTTACGATGAAGGGCATGGTAAGGCACTTATACCACAGAAATTATTATATAATACAATGTAACAACTGATCCTTCAGACTGGCAACATGATAAATAGACAGGGGAAAAAAATGAACAATTTTGCCCCAAAAAGTAGATTGCAATGTTGATTGCATAAAAGAAAGTTGTAATCATTTGGACCTCACAGATACCTTGAAGTTTATCGACTGACTTTACCTCCTTCGTCCAAAGCACTGTAGTTTGTATCATTTGTTATGGAGATTCGCCATCTTCTGTAAACATTTTGTAAACTTTTTGTAAACTTTTTGTAAAGTGTATTTGTTTAAATGTCTTTCCATTTTATTTTTATTCTCATTTTTCTATACACCAATAATTGGCCTCCCCTGGCCTACCAAGGCAAGGGGGGGTATGTATCACAAAATGTTTCCACACACAACATTTTGACCAACGTTGAATAATGCTTGGGGCATTTATCTAAACTCCCACACTGGTGAACTTGCGCTTAACTCAATGATAGCACTGGGCAGCCATTGGCTTTAAAGCGCCAGGGCCACCTCGTCATCGTGACCTTAGGGTCAATTAACTGACTTAACTATTTAACTTAGGAAAATGTACTCCTACGCCATTTCTTATGGACAGACGATGTGTGCCGGTACGCAGCCTATGCCATGAAAGATGTTACTGGGTCTGCGACCAGCCTCGTTCTCCTCTCCCTACTCACCTGCTCTCTTTTTTAACGCCCCCTATTACAGTAGCTACGTATACTGAAAGGGTTATTGTAGAGCGCATTTTGGTGAATTTTGTAACATCATGGAACCAAAACGCAAATTATCCATCCCATTTCCACTCACCAGCTCTAGAAAAGTGGATGATTGTCTGAGCGAGATGTAGCCGTGCTCCTGGCTACGTCTGAGACTGCCAGGTGCTGTCTAGAAAGTCCATTAGGATAACATGTCTAGACTCGCATGATACAAACCTGTGTGCAGCTGCCCCGTAGACTGAACCGCTCTGTGAGCCCTCGGAAACGATATCAGAGGCCGGGGGCGCTCGTAGAAAGAAACGCTACGGTAAATTCAATTTGACGTGAGTCTAAATGGCGCTTTCACTCTTCTGCACGTGCTGGCCTTTCGACTGCTTCAAAAGTTACAATTATTGGTGAAAAGTAAACCAGAATTCATGCGCGGACAGATGTACTCGTGTATATATAAACATAACAAAAAAAATACATTTTATATATGCTTTTATTGAGTTCAAGGACTTTCTTCTTTCAACGCAACTGGTTATATCGCATTACCGGTTGCGTTGAAAGAAGAAAAGGCCAAGTTGACTCTACAGTAAGTAGAAGAGCTTCAATGCCGCTTGAGCAGTTGAGTTGTCTCGCTCGATTTGGCAGTTGGGTTCACGCTGGCATTTAAGCTTCACTAAACTCGGTCAAGTTGTTCAGAGCAAGTCAACAGGACCATCAACATGAACTCGGCGCTAAACAATATTTTTTAAAAACTTTTTGTGATAATAATAGTAAAAGCTAAGGTGGGACTTCCCTTTTCGAGTGAATATATCTCCTTTAGATTGTAAGCCCATGAGCGGGGGCCCTCAGGAGCCCACCATTCGTGTGAATGTATATTTATTATGTACGTGTTAACCACCCCGTTTAAATTGTACGGCACTGCGGAATGTGCTGATGCTTAATATAACTAATTAAAAAAATACTAAAATAAATAATAATAATAAAAATATAATTATTAATTATATAATAAAATAACAATAATATTATATATATTAATATAATAAAATTATTTAATAATAATGATTATTTTATTACATATTAAATATATTACCATTCATACTGAAATATAGGACACAATCTGGTAAAATGTATTATTTTTGTGTCTATGGATGCCTTAAACTAGCCGTACGGTATGATCAGTGTCCCATTAACATAAAACAAGAATCCGTCCTGAACCAGTTGAAATTTAAATAAAATGATTACAAAATAAAATAATACAAGTTGAGAATGAGAACCACTGGAGAGCAGCTTGGATTTGAGTGTAAATGAAGGGAAAAAATCCCATTTCCAATTATTTTTTTTGAAATTTTTTAATTTTTTTTTGCAGATAGTCGGCCTGACGTTGTCTAAAGGTCTCGATAACCTGGCTCTTCTGTATTTGGCTACAGTCCAAGGACTTGCGGTACGGTAAATCACGGCTTGCAAATGCATTTTGTTTTTTTTTTCTTTTGAAATGGATAACCCAAGAGAAATCGTAATATTATCCGCAACCTGACATACAAACGCCGTCACATCAAAGGGAACATTTCTCACATTACATTCCTTTAAATGCATTAGCGTAACTGTCGTGGCGGCTGCGAGGGGTACAGCGGCTACCTAACCCCTCGTCCCAAAGAGCTCAGGAGACATTGCCCCCCACCTGCTGAGCAGTTGCGGCCCCCTTTGGAATATGCGGGATCCTCGTTTAATGCCGCTGTCCCTTTTAACGCTATAATCCGAAACACATTTCCCCCCGAGTGTTTTCCCGCTGCTGCGGTTTTCTTTGTATATATATTCAAAATAAATAAACGTCGGATACTTTCAAATCGGGAAAACAATTCTCCGCAAATGGCTGACTTGTTTGTTCCCTTTTTTGTTTTTTGTGTGTTTTTTTGGTTTTTTTGCTCTGTTTTTCTAGTTGGGAACGAGACACATTTTAGAAGCGATGCAGGCGGCGGGACATCGGATCAGCACTTTGTTTCTCTGCGGTGGGCTCAGCAAGAACCCCCTGTTTGTGCAGATGCACGCTGACGTTACCGGTAAGCCGTGCGGACGTAAAAAAACCTACATTTCTAATCCATTTTATCATTCCCCGTTCATTTCCACTCCATTTCCAAACGGTGATTGAGGCACCTCGCTCCATACCATCCAAGTGTCCCTGTTTAGGAGGGCCGGTTCCTCCTCGGGACCCAAGTCCTTCTGCTTCTCTTGCCTCCTCTTTGCAGTAAGTGGTACTGGCGAAAATTACAAACGAGACAACATTTTACATGATTAAAGAATTATTTCTGGGAAGGGTTGGGGCGTTCATCGGTACTTAGGAGTAATGTTTCAAATGTTGTATTTGGCAGAGTTGGTGGAACAAAACCTTTAAGTTTTAATAGAAAACCTACCTCTGTTAGGGTAACATTGGGACGGCCCCTGCTTCATAATTTTAAATGGTCCAGGAACAATTGCCCCCCTTCTTGTTTCCACATCTCATGTTTAAAATGTCTACCTAGCCCTAAGATTTTTATTGTTAAGAGTTCCCCTTTGCGTCGGCACACACCTACAAGCGTTAGAGGCTCATGCGCGGTCTGACAGATCAACGCAGCTCTCCGAAACACGCTCCCCAAAATGAGATAATAGCCATAGCTGGCAACTCCCAGGGTCACGTAGTCTGGAGCTGACTCCTTCCTATTCTCCCCCCTGCTGAGATCGTATATAAGACTCCCAATTGGTGCTTTTGCTCCCAGTATGTCATGGTTGATATCCCTGCTTGAATGCAGGTGACTCAATTAAGTCTAACTTTAAATAATGACAAGTCAAGGTTTCCATGAGGGCCGCTATTAAAGCCACTTAGGCCACACATTTGGTGAGTCCCTACACAGAATCTTCACGATGGGCTGATAAAGGGTTAATATTTCCATAATCTCAGGGTCAGCTCATTTAGAAAGTCCCCAGGTATGATAAAAGCGGCATACAGAAAGAACACACGGCATTTTAATATACATGACGCTGACCAGAGCCGGAGATCAGTACATTCACACCGCTGGGATTTGTAGGTCGAGGATACAAGGAGAAAAAAGGAGAACGGCGAGGATCTGTTTTGGGTGGGGATTCCTGACTTTAGCAATTCCATATCACTTTTATCTTCCGAACACGACTCAATTCCTCACAGAACCTCTTCGACTCCCTCCGGTGGAATTCCGCCTGTGGATGTGGAAATATTTCTATTTGCTAGGATACCGAGATAAAACGCGAGGCTATTACGGTTTAACGAGATAATTCTCAATGATTAACCAACGCAAATATGCCAGAGCGCCGCCGGGATTCCCCGTTCTTCCAGTTAGGTTGTGAGAATTTTTTTCCAATTTGGCTTAAAATTTCTGAGCTCTTATCAGCCGTGTTGTCTGGTTTATATTATATTATGGGAAGTGCCAGTTCCTTTATTATATATATATATTTATATATACAGGTATATATAAATATATATATAATTGTATCTATAGTCTAAAGTTCTAAAATTGACTCATGAACTCTTTAACTTTCTCACGGATAATTATTTAACCATATAAAAGTCCGGTGCCTCCCTCATTTTTTGCCGGGAACACTTAATTGTCATGTGACACAAAAGCAGGCACTGATAGGTTGTTGCCATACAAACAGAAAAATGTTTGTGTGGTTTGTGTGTTGTTTTGATATGAACTTTACAGGAGATTTAATAATAATTAACGATCACAGACCCTTTTAAGATGACCAGATTTCTGCATGTAATTCACTGAAGATAATTTTAGAGACTAAAAGTGACTATTTTAGTTATTATGTGTTATTTTTTTTTACAATTTAAAATTTTCAAAAATGTTCAAAAAGTAACTGTTGGCTTGAACAGAGTATAATATGACATTATATATATAATCAAGTTAGGGCCTCAACATCAGAATATTCATTTGTTTGTGATTTTTATCCAAGAGATATTAGATTTTGTTGTACCAAATGCATTTGGTTTTACATGGCAAAATATTTTTCAGAAAAAAATGTATATTTTCATAAAAAAACTAAAGTTGTCATGCAAATAATATGCATATTTTTTTTCAGGCTTAGCTATTATTATTATTATTATTATTATAAATGCATGGAATACAAAATTGAGAAATTCTGCAACATCAAACATATAACATTCCATTTGATTTCTTTTATCTATTGTGATATTATTATTAGTAGTAGTAGTGTTACTATCGTATTTCTATAGTACCCACAATTCCCGCAGCGCATCTTACAGTCCCTACATTCACAAAATGACAAAACTAGAACTGACTGACTAATCGTGATGATGATTGAATTGTCTTCTACAAGTGAACGTGAACTGAGCATATGAGTGATCTGAGAATGCCGTGTAGAAGCTTGTGTTCTGCCGGGTTTCATTGTATGTTCGCTACCTTTCTAAAAATAAGCAGAAAAACATGAAAAGAGAGTTTATTGGCTCTGCTTCTTATCAGATGTCCGATTGATGAACTCATTAGGCTGCCAAACATCAAAGAGTTGGGGGGTCAGAAAAGCCGGCTGGGGATAGGGGTCAACCTAGCCTGGTGTCGTTTATTCATTCAGCGCTATCCGGTTCATCTCTGCCCTTTTGTGTGATGTTATTGGTTGTGTAGATTGTATAGCAGAAGCTGCCATAAGATTACAGCTATAGGCAGAAAGTATCAATTTCTAAGAAATGAATACATATTGAAATAACATTTTATTTCTTCCCTTTCTTTCTTTTTTTTCTCTTTCTTTGATTTTCTCCTTTGCTCTTTTTCTTTCTCTCCTTTGCTCTTTTTCTTTCTCTCCTTTGCTCTTTTAATTTTTCTTTCTGTCTCCCTTTCTCCATTTCTTTCTTTTTCTCTCTCGCTCCCTGTTTCTTTCTTTCTTTCTTTGTTTTCACCTCATTTGTGAATCACAATGCTGATTCCCCTGCTTCTGTTCAGAAGTTGAGTGGTAAAAGCGGTGCAGTCGCCATAGCAGCCAATGGAATATTAAGACCCTGCTTTTCTCTCTCTTCCTCCGCATACATAATGCCTGCACAGCGCCCCCTTCTGGAGGGTGCAACTTCTCATTATCATTGTTGGTTTTACAATGACCTTATCTCCAGTACACCTCTCAGATGGCTGTCCAATGAGCTGGAAACCCGATAATGGTTTATTATTTAATAGAGAACCAAACCCTGCTTCCTCCGAGGGTAGAACTCTACATGTATTTGGCTTCCTACTGGTTTATGACTTAGAGTCCCATACTGATATGCCTTGAATTGGAAGAGGCTTCATGAGGTTAACTGGCCCACCACTTGAGTAGACCACCAGCCTTTATACATAGAGACATATGTCTTCCCTACATGGAGGATCTCCCCAGCTGGCCCTTGGTCCCCGGTGCCCTCAACAGTGAAGCAGCTGCCCAGGGCTAGTGCCTGAAGATGGGGCTGTTGGGGGGGTATGCAGCCATGTAAAACACTACATTTCACCCTACTAACTGAGATGTCATTGTATCTTCTCCAGGGTTGCCAGTGGTTTTGTCCAAAGAAGTAGACTCTGTTTTAGTAGGAGCCGCGATTCTTGGAGCTTGTGCGTCTGGCGATTTTACGTCTGTCCAGGTATGACTCCCCCTACTGGCCAGAATGTTTAAATGCTTTATTTTTCAGGCCCCCTCTCGAGATGATTGACAGCATAGTCAATAGAATATTAACAATTTCATGATTTGTTAAACATTGTTAAAATGGCTGGGTAGATTTTACTCTACTTGCAATTGAACTCACTATGTAGGGAATTATTTTAGGAGAAAAAAGTGATTAAAAAAAGGGTTTTATTATATGCCTAATTATGGCTTATTCGGGAACCGATCACCTGGAACCTATAATGACTGGGATAGTCAACCACCACGGCACAAGCTCTGTTGTCAGGACTGTCCCAGCCAATTCAGGATGGTCGGCAGCTGTGTCAACAATTTTTATAAAGTGTTGTGTTTATTTCACCGTTATTTTAATACAAGCGAGACCTTATTTTTTTTTACACCTAAAGAAAAGGAAGGTGCAATAACAACATTTGCATGGGACATTCAAGAAATCGAGGTTTTCAAGAAGCGACAACTCCGCGTAAGCCGCGCAAACCCAATTACAGTCACTTTCACGTAACAGATTGTAAAGGAAAAAAAAAGTAAATTAAAATAAACCTTTTAATTCTAAACTTAAATCACCGGCGCTCCTACATTCCATTAGTCATATTGGTCTCAAGAGGACCATAAGTGAAGGTCATCCAAATGCTGGTTAACCTACTGCAGGCACTAACGTGATTTATGGACACTCACTCACTCGCTTATAGCTGTTACTGATGGGAGTTGCCTTAACCCGGGATAGATTTAAGAACTAAACAGGTGCAGCAGCAGTTAAAGGGCCGCGTAACTCCTATAAAAACAGTTTGGGTAAAAAAATACTAAAAAAAACAAAAAAAAAAACCAAACAATAAAACCCCCACCATTATTTCAAAATATATTAAACACGTTGGGTTCAACGGTGACTTTCAGGTCAAGGACATGGGAGATTTCACGCGTTCGGTAAATTAGGTCCCGCATTCGTTATTTAATATAACCAATAAAAAGCATTATATATTTTAGGGTGACGTGGATTTTGGTTCAAAGATTTTTAATTTGGGAAAAAAACAAATAAGCCATTTTTGCGTCCGGGAATGTTTGAATAAAATACTAAAGAAAAACCCCTCCTAATTCTTCACAGCAAATTCACCACTTAATGTTACAGTGTTACACTAAAAAGAACTAATGTAACTGTGTTAAAGGATTAAAAAAACACAATATGTACGTATTCGAGAGCAAGGGTATTTGTTTGTATACCATATTAACATCCTGTTATCAGGGTCTGTATGGTTATTCCTCCCCATTAAGAAGGGGTGTAACTAGAGACCACCGGGCCCTGGTCAGGCCCCCCGATTTCATCAAGCAACATATCCCACAGTGCCAGCTTTGCCCCAAATAGCTTGTAAGGTCCACCTTTGTCCCCAGCTTATCAGTGCTACATTTGCCCACAAACAGCATTTCTGTCCCATCGTTGTGCCCAAACAGCCTGCCTGTGCCATCTTTGATACCAAACAGCTTGTCAGTGTCCCCAAACAGCCTGCCTGTGCCATCTTTGCCCCCCAAACATCCTGCCAGTGCCACTTACCTCTGTGCTGTGTGCAGACTGATGCAGAAAGTGGATGTGATGTCACTTCCTGCATGCTGAATCAGGCATACACTGATCATCCAATCGGATGATCTCTACGTTCTCCGTGACGCTAACTGCTGGGTATTACCCACACCTAGCGGCTTTAGAGGGGAGGACAAGTGGTCGCAGGTGCCGCCCTAACAGACAAAAATATAATTTATAGTCAATCCTAATTATTATATTTATTATTCATTGATTTACATAGCGCCATCATATTTAGGGGCGCTGTACAAAGGGATTTACTTAACTATGTGGGAAGACGATATGTAATCAAAGGTCACGATACCCGTCCTATATTGATCTGCATTGTAAAGTTGACGTGACGATTGATGCGTTTTGTATGGTACGAGGTACACAATGTTTTCTCGCAATAATTATTTCCTGATGAATATGTACTGACCTTCCTACAACCTCACTAATTACACGTTTCACAACCAGAAACTCGTCCGAAGGCGACGTGTAAAGCAGGTTTCTTGCCGTGGCAGATAATTCAATTGCCCTGTAATCACTTGATAACTTCAGTGAATTGTTTGCGAGCCAAAGGGCTGTCGATCACTCGGGCCCCTCTAGCGTGATAAATGAATTTGTACTTTATGGGGCGGCCTGGCATTTATCTATAGGCTTGAGCTTGTTGAAAAAGTACCTTTGTTATCCTAAAATAAGCAAACCATTTCTCCTCTCTCTGTGCTTTTTTTTTCCAGCATAGTTCCCCTTAATTTATTAAACTATTTGTTGAAAAGTGTTTTTTTTTCATTAAAAAGAGTATCCTTAACACATGCAGGGGAGTTTATACACGTGGTTGTGAACGTGGCGGTTGTGGTGGGTTGTGGTGGGTTGTGGTGAGTTGTGGTGAGTTGTGGTGAGTTGTGGTGAGTTGTGGTGAGTTGTGGTGAGTTGCAGTTTCATGCATTACCATAACTGGGAACTCTAGATTTTATCATAGGGACTCGCTAATGGTGGCAACCAAATGCTTCCAATAATGGTTCTTATGGAAACCATGACTTGTCAGGAGGTAAAGATACTCTGAATAAAGTCACCTGTATTCAAGCAGGGATTTTAGCTGTGATGGAGCAGCGAGAAAGGCACCAATCAGCATACTCGGATCCAGGCTCTGTGGCCCTGAGAACCCATGAGAGGTAGACTGTGGTCGCTTGGTTCGTTTAAGTCCTAAGTTTCTATTATATCTGCATGTTTACGCCTGTAAACATTTTTGCCACTTGGCCTTTTTGACTGTGTGGGCTCGGAGAAGACGCTTTTGACTTCAAATCAGGTGACCCTCTGAAGTGGCATGAAGTTTGTGTTGGATTGAGCGGACACTCGGGGGAAGACTCACAAAGACAGTAGTATTCATTCCTTCTGACGGCGAGTCTAAGGGGGAAGCAATCTAGTCAAAGCAACCAGACCACAATTACCAGTTTCTCTCCTAGAAAAACGGGCGCGTTGCCGACCCCTCCATATTTAACAGCTACGGTTTTTAAGCAAATTGCAGACGCCTTGAAAAAATATGGATTTAAAGCACAGAGAGTGCCAGGAAAAACGACACGCAAACCTCAGCGAATCAGGGGCAGGCACAGGTGTAACTCCCATCATGCTCAGCTGCTCATTCCTGGTTACAGGACTGTTAAACTATTTCTGGAAATAAAAGCTGAATTACTTCCTAAACATACAGATGGAGCCGAGAGGGTAATTTACGCTGTCGCAGCAGGAAAACTACCAAAAACCCTAAAAGAATGAGCAAATCAAGGTGATTGGTCCATATTATTCTGTTATTGGAACAGGGTTCTAGAGCGTCTTAGAGTTCTAGAGCAGCTCTGAGCTAAGGACTTTAATGCCTGCCTAGGGCTGGGTTTGTATCCCAAATACCCCTTCGGAGGTGTCATAAAGGTTATCTAAAAGGACATTTAGTCTTTATTCTTGAATCCAATATCAAAAGTGTTGGGAGCGTTACGGGATGAGGCGGTGTGCTAACAAGAAACCTTGTACCAAATGATGGTGTTTTTTCCCCATATTTTTTCTTGTCTTAAAATCTAGTTCAGCGTAGTCTCTCCAGCCCTGGATTTACGATGGGATGCTTCTTTTCATCAGAACTAAAACTGAATCAGCAGCTTGGTCTGATTCCAAATTCTAACCGCAGAGAGAACGGAGTCCAACTTCTTCGGCTGAGACAAAGAATGTTTATCCAGTCGAGTTATCGTGATGAAAGCTAAGGTTCTGCATTTGCGAAGCGGATGCACGTGATAAGTAAGTGTAGAAGGGGTCCTTAAAATCCGTCCCCGTGGAAAATGAAGTTATATATACACATAAAATTGGTGTCTCTGTCGCAGAAAGGCTGGCTGAGAGTTGGGGGAGCTGTGTTCCCATAACAGGTGCAGAGATATAGACAGAGGCCACGCATCGAACTCATGCCAAATATCTAAATTCTCGGAGTGTCTGTATCCCCCCGAGGCAGAGACAGACGACAGCTGTACATAACCGATCGGGTATTTGGGAAGAGACGGTAGTCTGTACCGTATCTGCGTCTGTGACAGAGAAGGGCGGAGGAGAGTCCCGTGCGAGTATTGCATAAAATATCAATTTTCCAGTTACAAAATTGTACCAATATGTAACAATTTTTGGGGTCTTCCTAGTGACTGGAGTTTCCAAGAGGGGAAAAGTGCTACTTTTTGCAGATTTTTTGGAAATGGGCGAATGTTTTTGTGTAGCCCTACACTGGACTTCCTGTAGGCCTTAGATGAGGCTTTTTGTTGCCTAATGCATACTTCCCAGTTTTCAGCAGACAGTCCGCCGTCTTGAGTAGCTGCCCCATAGTCTAACTTTTGTGACCAGTGGTGACCAGTAGGGACCATAGGCCAACTGGGGAGATCCTCTGGTCTTCCCTGATTATCCAAAGCAAAGATCCATGGAGGTCCTCCATTGCAGCTCCAACATGGCCACCTCATGATGCTCTACAGCTGACCTCCAAGAGATGGCTCTTTGGGTATGGTGGACCAGCGGCCTTGACTCTGGCCGCACTCACTCCCAACCCTACCCACTCCTGCCTCTAACCACAACCCAACACAAGTGTCCCAATTAGGACACCTGAAAGGACATTTTGGGGCCCCGGGGAACATATGTCTACATTTATGTAGAACTTAGCATGTTGGACCCTTTCTGTGCCATTCATGGCAATGCATCCCTCGGCTCTTGAAGAGTTAAACTATGTTTTCTCCACCACATGTTTTTCCAGGTAACAAGGGATCAAAAAAATGCACGTTTTTTTTCTTTTACAAACCAACAATTATAAATCTTACGCCCCTGACAGCTCAAACAGATGACTTGTCAGGTGTTTTCATATTTCGCTTGGGTCTCATATAATGCGTTTCAAAATAACAACTAAGTTTCCAGGGAGATCTGTTCAAAACCTGGGACTGGAAGATTTTTTTTATGTTTTTCTTTCCAAAGCACATTAAAAGCGTAGCCTGCAATCCAAAATTATTTATTTTTTGTTCTGTAAAATTCTCCTGAGCGGTTCCTTTTTATCACAGCGTCCTCGTTTGGATGTTACGGGAATTACACTGTGTTTTTATATCTCTTCATACGGTTGTGCATATTGTCTCTGATTTGCAAGGGTAACAGAAAGGACATCAGGTGTATCATATGAAACGTCCTACTGATACAACAGGGTTTGTACATAAACGGGCGTTCTGGTGCAAAATTTAGTACAATTCAGAAAAAAAGCTCACTTATACCCCTTTGCACCAGGGTTATTCTTAATAAATTGGAAGAAGAAAAATACCTAAAAATCAATGTTGCAGAAATTCCACGTTTGTTACAAATTACAATCCAACATTAAGCATTAAAAAGAGCAACATATAATATTATCATATAGCAACATAGTTACATAGTTAATTAGGTTGAAAAAGGACATAAAGTCCTTTCCATTGTGTGGAAATCTGTTCATAAACAGGACTATGCGTAGGACACGGGGTCACGCGGAAGAAAGGAGATTTAGTCTAAGGCAGAGGAAAGGGGTTTTTTTACAGTAAGGACAGTAAGGATGTGGAATTCTCTGCCTGCAGGGGTAGTTTTATCAGAGTTTGTACAGACATTTAAACTGCAACTGGATGGATACCTGGAAAAACATAATATTCGGGGATATAATCTTTAATTATGGGGAAACAGTTTATTGATCCAAGGAGAAATCTGACTGCCATTTTGGGATCAAGAAGTAATTTTTTCCCTGGTTAGTGCAAAATTGGAAAGAGAGAAACTGGGGTTTTTTGCTTTCTCTTGGATCAACAGCAACAAATTAACAGATATAGGAAAGGCTGAAGTTGATGGACGCATGTCTTTTTTCAGCCTATATAACTATGTAACTATGTAACTAATATATTAATGTCATCTCAAATGGGAAAAAAATCCCTGACGACGTCGGACTCTCCCTCGATCAACATTCCCTTATCTACTTTTACTCATGATAACCCCGCATGCATTTCATATCCAGACAAACATCCAAACGCTTATTGAATATATTTATTGGCCAAGATGGCTTCAGATGGCGTCTATTCCACAATTTAACCCATTTGGAAACGTCTTTGTGACTAATATCCATATCTGGTGCTTTGGGTTCCATATTTTACCCCCAGTGATAGGAGCGGCCCTACCATTTTGGTGACCAAGGCCACCATAGAGGGGTACGAGGTGTTGCCACAGGTCTTTCTGATCACTTTAGCATGGGAAGTCGCATGTTCCCGGATTATTCCTCCCTAGGAGATCTCGGCCCCTGTTTTTTTTTCCGCATTGATTGGCACTGACGGCAAAGCCCTATTATTTTAAGACTTGATTCCCCGTGCACGTTCTGGCTTAGCCAGTTGTCAAGCCGAGCATGGAGTGCCTGTATCGAGCGAAGGATAACACAGATATAACGAAGCTTTAAATGCCGTCCTCTTCACGCCAACAAGAAAAATATTTCTGCAATTTGCTGATAGAGCCCACGGGGGGATTGAGTTCATGGAGAACTCCCCGTGATTCATATCCAAATAATTTACCCTAAATAAAGGATTAAAACGGTTTAGTGCCATCTCAAACCCCTAGTGCTCAGTCGGACTATCTGTGTTTATGCCCCGTGTCTTTTACTGCCCTGCTTTAACATGAACAGCTGATATATAACACTTACTGCGCAAACAGCATGGCAGCGCTTAATGCCCCATGGAAAATCACCCTATTGGGTAATACACCCCCTACTGGTGGTGGATCTTCTGTACTTATGACCTTTGAGGAGACCAGAAGATCTCCACTAACCGGCCCATCCGTGTTGTGAGAAGGAGCAAGAAATCTGTACCCTCTGTATCTGCCCCAAAGATCAGGGCTGGCCGAAGGCGTAACGCTGCCTGGGGCGAAGTTTAAAATGCCGCCCCCCCGCCGGCGGCGGCAGGGGGGGGGGCGGCATTTTAAACTTCGCCGACGCCCCCCCCCGGTACTTACCTTTAAGAGTCCTGCGGCGAGTCTCCCTGCTCTGCCACCGTGCCGGCTTGTAATTCTGAGCGCCGGAAATTGACGCCACTTCCGGCGCTCAGCATTACAAGCCGGCACCAAGACCGAAGAGGGAGACTCGCCGCAGAGGAGAGAGAGAGGGGCGCCGAGCGGGTAAGCGAAAACCACTCTGCGCCCCTCTCTCTCTCTTCGGTTTCAAAAAAAAAAAACGCTCGGGGCGGCAAAGTGCCGCCCCTTCTAAAGTGCCGCCTGGGGCAATTGCCCCAGTCTGCCCTATTGTAGGGCCGGCCCTGCCAAAGATGCCCCTTAGACTAGTTCTGTGCCAGGGGCTGCCACTGCTAATGTCTTTTGGTTGCTATGGATACTGCACCATTTTGTATTAGAACTGGTCTTCCTATATATCAACCAACAAGTGCAGAATTTACTGTGTTATATCAAGTCATTGGAAGCATTAACCCATTTAAGGCCAGATGAGCAACAATGCACCACCTTCTGTTATTTGAAGGGTTAAAGCCTTCAATCCATGAAGATTCTCCATGTTTTTTTTAAACGCACAGCTGCATAATGGAGTCTTTGCTATTTAATACTGGTAAGAACTGGACGTGCGCTGATTAAATATTTAGGAAGACCAGGCAAAGAGCGTCTAGGCTATGGGCAGAACCGTGGGGGATAGGAATGGATTATGGGGGATGCCATATTGAATCATCACAGAAGAGAGTCCGACAATGGAACCAGACAAGGATCATTTGTCAGGATTATAGCTGACAAACCACCGCCTGAAATCTATACAGTCAATCCATATAATCTCCGGGAGTTTTAACAGTGAACCTTTACAGCTATCAAAATGTACTCAGGCCCCGAGAACAGAACACGGAGAACCCGCCACGGATTAGACCCGAAGCCGTCAGGAACCCATTAGTCCCAAATGAAAGAACAAGACAGTATCCTGCCCGAAAAAAACAGGGACTTAATGAGTATTACCCATTATGGAATTAAACGTAATGTATTACCGTCATTTTTTAATTATTAATTAAAGGTGGATTTCCTCGGTAACCTTAATTCACTCTGACCGTTACAACTACGGGAAATGATCGGAGCCTACTATACGTGCAAGTTGGGAGTATTTCTTTTTAGCTGGAAATAAACTCTATTTTTTTTATTTTTAAATTATTGTAATTATTAAAAAATATTTCAATTATTAAAAACATACTTTAATTGGCCTTCATCGATATTCTGGTGAATAACAGATTAATTTACCCCAGGGAAGCTGGGATATGTGGTAAAAGGCAGCAAAACTAGAATAGCAAATGAAGTACGTCTAACCCTAAATTTAAATCATGCTCATTCATGCGCCTAAACAAACATTCCGAGCTGAGTTATTATTATTTGCATAAAGAGCAAGCATTTGCATAAAGGTTGTACAATATAATGAGTTTGCAAACAGGCTGCAGAGGACTTAGGCTGGGAGACCCTACAGTCTAAAAAGGAACCCGGACACAGAGTAGAGGGGATCACCTCTGTGCCCTTTTCTTTGGGTTATCACGAAAATATTTCCCAACCAATTTAGAGCCATTTATCAAGATGCCAAAGGGAATATTTTGTGAGGACGTACATTGAACAGTCCCTTTAACGAGCAGAAGGAACATTCCGCTAGTGGGGTTATACATGCACGAAAGATGAGATACAGATTGGAAAGAAAGGGATTTTTATTAGGATAAAATAAACTGAGACTCCCCCGTCCGACCGGGCCGGGGGTATCCATCACTTACCTGTCCAGAAACGCCAGTAAATCTTTAAGATTCACGTGAGAACGAGGAGCTGTCCAGAGAACATTGTACCCCTCCTAGAATTCTGCCACTTTACATCTGGAATTTCTCAATCTCTACCAATTACCCTCCGCCAAATCATTAAATCAACGTCGGGAGTGCGGGAATCATCTTCGCCTCCTATACACGGCTTTTCATTGCCAGCAGAGTCTTTCGGGGGAACTTCTATCAAAGTTCTGATGTTCAGCTCGCTGTATCAGATTTAATGGAAATTCACTCCATATTTGCCAGACTTTTGATTCAATTTGCTTAATATGATGAACCGTCTCTTAGATATCATCTTATATAAACCCGATCTCCTTACCCGTAAAATGAGTCATATGTGAATTTTAAATGGACTGGAAAGTTGGATAAAAATTGGGATTCAATTGTTTATAGAGAGCCAAACCGTAGCTGCTTTGTTAGCCGTCTGTAAGACCAACGACTGATTGAGGTTCGAGTCTCTACAGCAGGAAAAACAGGCGGACTGATCTTCCGGCAACTTCTATGTTTCTATATATTACCTCTAGATTGTAAGCTCTTGCGAGCAAGGCCCTCGTTCCCTTATATAGTCCAATGTCTTATTCGTCTTAGTGTGACAGTTGTAAGAAGCACTGCTGGAATTGTTGTCGCTATAGAAATAAAATATAATAAAAATAAAATAAAATAATAAATAAAATAAAATAATAATATCACAATAGATGGAAAAACCCAAAAATGTTTTGTCTTTGGGTGAAGTAGTTGTGTTGGAAGAACAAGAGCGATTTGTGATACATTATGAGCCGGGTCATTGTTTATAAGATATATTCCTGCGTAATGTCACATTTTGCAGAAGTTCCATATTTCTCTTTATTCTTCGCTACAGTTTGCCCAAATTTTTTTAAACGTTGCATGGAAAGCCTTCTGATGATTTCAAACAGTTAAATGTAGAATATGTGTGTTCTTCATAAGGCTTTTCTTTATTGGATCTGAAGAAGAAACCTACTGGGCCTACTAAGAACCAACTGGGTCCCTCAACTGGGAACCTAACAAGACCACATTTAAGGGAATTTAGACCCAAAGCGCGGGAGAACTTTCTTATATATTCTCGTAAGGAGCTCGGATAAATATTTACTTGCGCTGCTCGCCGCTGCATATTCCCGTAAGATCTGTTACTTTTATTAAGTATTAACCAGGCAAGCCGAGAGTTCAGATTGTGACGATGGGGCTGGATGTCTCAATAATAATTCAATCTTAGTGGGGTTTCCTCCTCGAAATTGAAGCGATATATTCACAATTACAGTAAGATGTGTACCTTGTACTCATTTACATCATATAATTAGCAGTATGTACATGCATCTATCGCGTCTCTGTAATGTCAAGTATAGTGAAATTTGGCTTAAGGCGTTCCCACGGGGTGAGTTAGAATTAGTTACCCCGTTAGAGGGCTGTATGTGATTGTGTGGACAGGTATTTCGTTCTTTGCCAAGACCCTGTGAGTATTTAAAGGCACACTCCAACCATCATATGCCGTTTAATGCAAACAATAGCTCTGTGGTCCCTTTAAATTTTCATGTTTTTGGTTTTGTAAATGCTTGGGGGGGGGTTCTGCAGGATCCCCCAAATGCATTTGCCATTTTCCCAAACCCCTAGCCATGCATGGCTGAACAAAGCTTCCCGCACCTCCAGCAGTGGCATGCGTAGACATGGCCCCCATTGAATTCAATAGGAGCACTTTCCTGCTACTAATTGGCTGATTCCAGCGCCCAATCAGTGGCAAGAGTAGTCAGATGAGGAGCAGGGCAGCTGCTGCAGCAGGGCTGCCTTTTCTATGCCAGACAAGTATACTTAATTTTTTTATTATACATTCTTCTATAGCTCGGGTGCCCTTGACATTAAACTGTCCCTCGAAACCGGCCCTGCTGAGCTCTATTGTTCCTTTAACCGGATTCCTCCAGCGCTGTGTACAAATATTTCAATGGAACCGCTTTATATTTGAGAAATAGTTTACTTGCCAACACTCGTTAACTCCGCCAATTTTTTTTTATTTTTTTTTTTATAAAAAGGTATTCGTGTTTTTTTTCGGGCGCACAAACAGATTTCTCAAGCATCGGGTCTGTTTTAAATTGCCAAATATTATTGTTCCTGGTGAGCTGTGTCCATTCTGTAAATTTCACATTCAGGGGAGGAACGGCGCGGATCCCGAATCCATCCCAGATGTGAAGCCGCACAGTCCACAGACGTTAATCCTCCGCTGGCAGAGGGAAATGTGCTTTGTGTTTGCTCGGTAACTCCCGGCAGATGCAAATATTTACGGCTCTGTATCCATGGCCTTCAATGTAAACATTTCTTTTTTTTTCTTTTTTTTTTGGTTGAAAATATGTTGATACAGTATATTGGATTACCCCTTTCCCGACGCAGACTCGCCCCGGCTTGACTACAATAAACAGAGCAGGGGCTGAAGAAAAAAATGCACATCTCTAAAAAAATGGGTGAAAAGTAGTGTAAAAGAACATTGTTGTAGCATTGTAATTTTTGTCAACGTATATGTCACATGACAAGGTGTTGCCCGTCTTTAAGAAGTAGAACGCTGGGTTATGACGTCATGTCACACCATAGCAAGGATGGGAAAGGAGGCCTGGGGGGGGTGCAGCCAAGCCTGGAACGACCCCCAAGGTAACTACATCACTGGTTACACATAAACGTTCACTCTCTTTCCCGCTCATCAATGTGTCGGCCATGAAAGCAGCCCAAATTTTTATTTTATTATTTATTGTTTTCTATAGCACCACCATTTTCCACAGCGCTGTACAAAAATCCTTCTTATTGCGGTAAATACATGTTTTAAATAATTTGCCTAATTTATTCATATATTCACCGGTTTGCACGGCTAAAACGACTAATTGAACTTCTCACCTTAACAAAATAAAGGTAGACATTACACAGCATCAAAGGAGAGAGCAACTCTTATTAAACATCTCAAAAGCTAGTGGATGTTTTTCATTTTGGCAGAAAAACATGGTTCTTGGCAGAAAATTATGGTTTATGTTATTTGTTACAGTTTTTTTAGAAAATGTAGGTGTGCTTTTACCAGCCCCGATCCATATAAACTGATCTATTAAACTTTTTTGTATTGATTATTATTATTTATTGTTTTATATAGCGCCATCGTATTCCGTAGCGCCGTACAATGGGATAAATGTTACTAAATATAAATGTTACTGTTTGTAATCAGAAATCTATAAAAGATGCTCGCGGTCGGCTCTGCGAGGATGAAAAATAGTTCTTTAATCATCTCAGATTTCAGCCTACTCCCATTTTCTAAGGGAATGCATAATACAAGACATGTGATCACAGGAGATGTCGCTGATAGGCTGATAGGCTTTATTGCCATAGAAGCATACAAATCTCCTAAAACACACGTGTTCTTTCTATGGGATTGAGATAATATAATAGATTTTTTCCCTGCCATTTCTATACACATTTTTGGGGCTTTTAGGGCTGTAGAACCCTGTGATTCCCTCATACCCAGCAAACATTCTGACCTCCTAGAAAAGAGGGGCATCAGGGGATGAAAGAGGGGCATCAGGGAAGGAAAGAGGGGCATCAGGGAAGGAAAGAGGGACATCAGCAGAGGAAAGAGGGGCATCAAAGGAGGAAAAGAGGGGCATCAGGGAGGAAAGAGGGACATCAGCAGAGGAAAGAGGGGCATCAAAGGAGGAAAGAGGGGCATCAGGGGAGGAAAGAGGAGCACAGGGATTTGGGACCCTGAAGAGGGACTATCCCCAGCCTCCCTTTGTTCAGCAGGGTGTTTATGCCTCTGTCAGTTCCAGTGCATGCGCGCACCGTGTTCTTGCCGGTATTACCAGTATTTATAAGTGAACCATCACTTGTTTACAAAAAAGAAAGGCATCAATGGGACAAAAGCCATTTGCTTCACTGATGCCCGGAAAAAAACAGTCCCTTTAACCAGTCCCAGCGACAATAACCCTTTTCTTGTTAGAACTGCAGATGAATCAGGGAACGGGGTAATTATTAGAAGATATTGTGACCGAAGTAGCCGCTTACCATGGAGGTCATTGTTTACTTATTGGTATCTTTTTAAATATCAAAAGGGTCTTCATTATGTACTCCGCAGCATTAACCCCACGCAGTTTTGCGGTGACCCTTCACAGGCTACATGCGCAGGCTTCAGAAATCTCAAAACGGCCAGTGATTATTTTTAGTAAAGGCTTTGTGACAAAAAAAAATGACATTAAAAAGAAAGAATATATATATATATTTTTTTCCGTAAAGAATGATGTCTTTGTGTGAAAACAGTCCTTACATTCATCCTGCGGACAATGTGTTCCTATTTCAGATTTCATTTTTAACCTGTATGTGGGAGTTAATAGATCGCCTTCTGTTTAATGAAGTGTCACAGGAGAATAATAGACGATATTATCCAAAATTAAATCAGCGCGTACAAAATTAACATCTAATTATACAAGCGAAGCGGCAAATTGTGAAATAATAATAATTAAAAAAAAAAGAAAACAGCTGATCAGTGTCTTGAAGAAATGTTGGAGCAAAATTCAGACAACTGTTTAAAGGGAATTGCCCGTAAAATTAAGGTGTCTTTGCAGTTATGCTCAGATGCAGCCAGTATTTTTACCCTATGGGTAATTGGAATTAACCCTTCGATGAGGCTACATTTGTGATTCTTATCTTCCCGGATCACTGCAATTAATCAACTAGTCCTTGAATTACAGTTTTGTGTTTTTTGTGTTTATATATATAATATATTTTTTTTTAAGGTTAATTATGGTTTTTTTTTTGCTTCAAAAATTAAAATGAAAACTGAAACTTGCAGGGGAGGGATGTGGATTTTTTCTTCCTCTTCGGTGATTGTTATTGCACCCGTGTGTGTTTTTTGTTAATGGCTAAACCCCCTGACCTGCGAGAAGAGCTTGATGGGCTTTAGAAACTCATTGGAAAGTGAGTGAGATTTATTGTTCTACATTCAGGCCGAGTGACTATGACATCATACCCGGGGCAGATCGCTTATTGGGGGAGCATTCTCCCCAGAGCGCCACTGCTCAATGGGCCAGCAATATGGCGGACTGTGCCCATTGTGTGTGTATGGGGGAGACTACTGGATGGTGTTGTGTGTGGGGATGAGGTGCTGCCAGAAAGTATATTGTGCGCATAGAGGTGGGGGGTGCCAGTGTTGTATGAGTGAGGGGCTGCTGGATTGTGTTGTGTGTCTGGGGGGGGCTCAGAAGAGGCAGATAGAGACGGAGGAAATGGGGAGAAGAGAAAAGAAAGAACACAAAAATTGCATAACCATGATGTCACGTGACATATACATCAGAGGAATGCTGAAGCTGGAACAGAAAATGCTGCCAGCCACCATTTTTTTAGACCTGGGCATTTTTTTTTATTACGTTATTAATTATTACTGTTCTAAAATATATTTTTTTCTTCTACAGGAGGCTATGGAGACAATGTCCAAAGTGGGGAAGGTCATTTTCCCCAACGACCAACACAAAAGGTGAGATCAGACTCGTGAGTGAAAGTCACGTCTCTGGGAACCAAGGAGTGTAAAGTTTGCCGATTAGCTGCACTCCCTGTCTGCGCCTACGGAGTCGGCGGACTCAATGTTTATATCGTCTGTGTCTGTAGCGCAGGGTTCCTAGCAGGGCTTTAATACACGACAACGTACCGGGTAACCTGAGGCACGCGTGTGGTTACAATGTTTACTTATCTTACGTGAGACTTTGTACCGCGCTGTACGGCGAAGCGTTGGTGAATCATTAGCGCCATCTACAGGCAGAGAACAACAGCCGCGGATCTTGGAATTTTTGTCACTTTGCATCAGTCGTTCAATTTCACAAAATTCTTCTCATTAGAAACAAATAACAGAAATAATACATTTTCATTCGTCTGAATAATAATAGAAATAATAGAATCCTAAAATGTGCCCGTTTCCCCTGCTGTAAAGACTCAAACCTTAATCGGTCGTTGGTCTCGTCTTAGATTCAGGAGCCGTATGTCTATCCCATGCATGTTTAATACCCCTCACTGTATTACCCTCTACCGCTTCTGCTGGGAGGCTGTTCCACTTATCTACCACCCTCTCAGTAAAGTAAAACTTCCATTATTACATCTAAGCCTCGGCCCTCTGTTTTTAGATGATGGCCTCTTGGCCTTTGTTAAATCCCTTTTATGTTTTTAAACGTTTCTCTCCCATCTCTCTCTTCCCTCTCCCCAAGCCGGACGTATTAAAGACCCTCCTCTTAACTCTCTCCAGAATCTCAATATCCTTCTGTAGATGGGGGTCTCCAGAACTGCCCCCTCTAGACGAGGTGTGACCAGTGACATCATATCCCCGGCATTAATTATCCTCGTGACTTTATCTCTTGTTTACAGGTTTTACGACAAGAAGTATCGAGTGTTCCTGAAGCTGGCGGAACACCAGCGGGAATATCGCGCTATTATGGGAGATCTTTAATCCAGGCGTGTAGCGTGTAGCGTGTGGCGTGTGACGTGGCCAGAATCTCTTCGACACGAAGAGGACTTTTTAACCCGTTAATGCATTGTTTTCAATGGGTTTAGGGACCGCCCATTGTCCTTAAGGGGTTAATAAACCGATTGATCGGATCGCAGGATATGAATCGTGTATCAGAAATACGTAAACGTTTCTTATTAAAGCACAGAAATAGCGAACGCCCCGACCGATGACCGCCTCTCGTCACGCGAGATTAAAGTTCTCCGTGGGACTGACTTGGCAAAGTTAACATCTTTAGCTGTCAATCAAAACATCCCCCTCTAGATATCATACCCCGGAACTTTCTACGCCAGCGGACCCTGAGACCCTTGAAGTATTAACCCTTCAATAGCCCATTGTGAAGATTCTATGTAGTGAATCGCCAAATGTGTCACCCAGATTGCTCTAAGATGGGACGTCAGCGGGAACCTTGAATTGTCGGTTTTTAAAGATACATTTAATGGAGTCACCTGCGTTCAAGCAGGGATATCAGGCATAACCAGGAGCAAAAGTCTTATATATGATCACAGCAGGGGGCATAGGAAGGAGTCGGCTCCAGACCCCAGAGGCTTAGATGCAAAGTAAAAAAGGTTTATTCTATCAAGAGGGTGGCAGATAAATGGAACAGCCTCCCAGCAGAAGTGGTAGAGGGTAATACAGTGAGGGGATTTAAACATGCATGGGATAGACATACGACTCCTGAATCTAAGACGAGACCAACGACTGATTAATGTTTTAAGCAGGAAAAATGGGTGACTAGACGGAAAGGAGACCTCTGAGGCTCCTGAATTTTATGGGAAATAATCACAACATTTCCAAGCTGCTGAGGTCACAATAAGCGCAAAACACTTTTGTTTCACGTGACAGGGAAGGAAAAACAGAGGAACCGGCAAACGTTTCCCTCCGTCCCGTGCGATGCCCGCTCAGACTGCATTATTGTCGCTCTACGTGCGAGGAGCAGGTGTCCCCGTATTGTGCTCCACACAGGATTTCCAGCTCCTAATCCGGATCCCACGGGAAATCCAAAGTTTTACACAAATCTTAATTTAAAAAAGTGAAACATAACCGTTTAACCAGCGAGTGCCCAGCAATGATGCCCGTAGACCGGAGTAATGCTTCGCCTGCCGCGTTTAGTATTTTTTATGTCCCTGCGGAGCATTTCTTGTACCGGAGGGTTTCCAGCCGCACGTAGCTTCTGGGTTATTCTGTATGAACCTATACGTTATCAGATAGTGATCGTCGGGAGTACCTGGGAAAAGGGTGAATTGTTAAGGGGGCTGCAGCAGTTTTCCCCCTAAAATGCGTTGTCCAGCGCTGGGGCCAATAGATGCTTGTTTTAGAAGGAACGTCCCTAACGAGCTACTCAACCGACGGACTTACGGGGTAGATTGAGGATTGAGGTGTCATTATGAGACGGCTCTCATTAGAATCATATATATATATTTATATATATATATACAATGGTAGAAAACAGTCTACCCGAGATCGCATTTAATGCACCAATGACATTTCTCAGCTATGACACAGGTGGTGATGTCATCAATATGACTGTTTGTCTCTAAGATGGAAGTTTATTTTATCGTTTCCCAGGCATATCGGATGTTGCACATTTGGCAGCGGAATTATTTTAACGACCCGTAAAACTATATTCTGAAATAATACATTTCCGAGATGTTTTTGAGGCGGCCGTGTACGGTGACGTTTGAGCGGGACGTCGAAGTGTAAACTACAAAAGCACAAAACTTCCGATATTAATATTCAAAATAAATATATTTTACACTTTGTAACATATAATACATCCAAGAACAACGTTTGCTCTGCGATATGCGATATTTACAACTATTACATATAAAAGAAATCTGGAGTTTAATGCTAAAGTCTTTGCCTTCGAGGAGAGATTAAAGACGAGAACAAATTCAATGCAAATATGGGACAAGAACATTCCCGGGTTCTATGATCTTGCGGTATATACTTGATCCGCTACTTCTGCCTCCTCTATAAAGGCCTCTTCCTATAGCTATTCACATACTTTACATTGTCTACAAGATAACCTGTTCTAACCCTATAGACAATCCATTCAACCATCTTCGACTGGAGACAATACAGTATCCAGATCCAGAAGAATTCTATCTCCATAAAATATACACCGAGCTTCTGTCTTGGTCCAGAGTCTGTGTCTACAGGACCTAGCGCTACGTGTTGAGTGTCCACGTTGAATCTCGAAGTAACGTGTTTGTCATGTAGACGTTTACAGAACGCGCTGATCGCATCGGTTAGTGGATTTTGTTTAATACTCCGTTAGGTTGCTCTGGGGCGATGAATGGATGATGTTTATCCCCTCCGACCTCAGCTGCTGTAAAATGTTGATTGTGAAGATCAGGAGAATGAAGACCACCACTAAATCATCGATGGTGCTGAGAATTCCACACAGAGGGTCCCGGATCATGTCGAAGGGAGAAGATACACACAAGATTGCGCCAAAGGAACACACAATGACTCTGAGGCAGAAGATCCAGACGAGTCCACCCAACGTGAAGAGTCTTCTCATTACAAGGTGTAGAAGGGATGGAAGATCAAACAGGTAGTCTGTGACCTACAAGACAAAATAGGTTTTACTATCTCCGGACCGACGTTGTATGTGTAATGGAAGGTTCTGTGTGCAAGAGCCAAGCATTGAGCCTTCCGAGAAACAATGTCCCACCACCTTGAAGCACTTGGAGGGCCACAGGACACTTAGGAGGTATGAAAAACCATGTTTTGGGGTCAGCAAGACCCACCGTTTAGCTTGGAGAGCTGCAGCTGCCCACCCCAACTAACCGCAAAAGCCAATAGACCAACAATGGATAAGAAGCACGTTATGTATAACTGAATTGCATCGAGCAGCCCCGCTAGCAGCGTCCGACTGGCAAGGGTTGCGGTGGAATAATGTAAAAGGACTCGTGAGACGTCACTTACTGAGCGCCGTTTCCCGGAGAAGCGGTTGTTGTAACGCCGGATGTCCTGCACGATCTCTCTGCTCGCGTTATCCTGCTGGGAGTCGCAGAACTCTTTATAGAGGAAAACAACCTACGAGCCAAACCCCAGAAAATAGATTTCACTACAAACGTGACAAATCCGCTAAAACTCGCTCTAAAACACGGATATCGCGGCACACGGGATCCATTTGGACCCTCTTCATCGGCAGCTAACGCCGTTCCTAGCGGATATCCCGGCAGGTTTCATGAGATAACGCTCACCTTCTGTCTGCAGAGAGGGCAGCTGACGGCGCCTAACCACGGGTCGTGCTTCCAGTACTCCACGAGACACGATCCTGAAACACAGAAACGGAATCCTAAGTCAGAAGTCCGAACAGTTTATTGAAAAAGTGAAAAAGTGTACGTTTTCATAAAAGTAGATGAATAAAGTCAGATTTTAGCATCGCAGTCATCTTTTAGTGAATAAGTACATTTTCCCGTGACTTCTTCGACGCTCTTGTCTCGGCATTGTGGGAGATCTACCGACTATTATTATTATTATTATTAATAATAATATATTAATAATGATAATAATAATAAACATTTATTCCATACGGCCCGACGTATATACGTTTGTACGGCGAGTTTCCTGTGAATTTCCTGCACATGTTTTTCTTTAAGAATGTCATAATGAAGGGACAGCAGCTGGGGAGGAATTAGGACAAATTGGTTCCAACATTTCCTGTAAATTCATAATTGTTTTTTTAAGGCGCGCTCTGTAATTTGCCGTTCACCTGGCCCCTGGCCCCTGTCATCACCGACGTATTATTGTTTATTTTAGCGAAGGAATATTTAACCTGACCCCGGGCTGTGGATGGGAACCCAGCTGGGTCAGACACGACAGTTTACCAAAACACCATTTTCTCGGTATGAAGGATTATCGCGGTAATGATGTCATCCGTCCTTAGCGTCAATGTGTATTAGAAGGACAGGGAAGCATAAAATCTACAATGCAGGGCAGCTGATACATTTTCAATGCCCAATTCCACTTAGCATGGTGGCGACCCTAACCTGTTCTATTCAATACAAGTAGGGAGTCCACATCAATGACACACACACACTACATACACACACTACATACACACACTACATACACACACTACATACACACACTACATACACACACTACATACACACACTACATACACACATACACATATACACTACTGCTCAAAGGTTTGGGGTCACTGAGCTATTTTCATGGAAAACGAGGAAATTTCTGGCTGTAACAATAATCGCAAAAGGGTTTTCTAACCACCAATTAGCATTTTAAACTTAAACTTGGATCAGCAAACACAACGTGCCATTGGAACCCAGGAGTGATGGGAGTGATAAAGGGCCATTGGAACCCAGGTGTGATGGAGTGATAAAGGGCCATTTGAAGAGGGCCATTGAACCCAGGGAGTGATGGGAGTGATAAAGGGCCATTGGAACACAGGAGTGATGGGAGTGATAAAGGGCCTCTGTACGTCTATGAAGAGATTCCATTAAAAATCAGCCGTTTCCAGCTACAATAGTCATTTACAACATTAACCCCGTCTGCGCTGGTTTTCTGATCCACCGGCCACATGTGCAAAAAACACTCCCATTCATTTCAATCTTAGCATTTTTATGCTTCTAGGAGCCAATCAGTGGTCAGAATCCTCAGATCACAAAAGGAGGTGGGAAGCTGAAGTTGAAGTAATTCCATATGGGTAGCTAATAGTTTCTGTATGATTTTTTTAAATGACTTTTTAGGGCTCCTGGAAGATGGTCACTTCGTGCAGCCCTATTGGACGACGCAAGGATCAGCGGAGTGGCTGAGTGGGATGCAGTGCAGGGCAGGGGGCAGCAGGGGGCGATGTGCCCTGAAACTGCCCCAAGTTCCATCTACGAGCTGCCAAAAGGCTGTGAGCTGAGAGTTTATAAATAGTTATCAAGGCGAACGGGAAACTTGTGCAATCACAAGCTCTTTTTGGACTGTTTCTGGTCAGGCTTCGCCGGGCATCCTGCCATCGCCGCGCAGGCTCAGGTGATGCAAAGGAAACAAGATAAAATTTAACCCCATGAGGTGGATTTTCCCAATGACCCAATTAACGTGCCATCGTCGGTCCACAATTGAATTGCACTGTGTGTGTTGGAGAGCCCTGTTGGCCGGGTCTCAATGCTCTGTCATCGTGACAGTTCCTCTGTAACACTGACACTGTGACCTTGTGACTGACCGATGGCGGCCGCGCCAGGAATGTAGCGAGAGATATAAGCGGGTTTCTAACCCTTATCCGCTGATGGGTTGTCTCAGCTGCTGCGGTCTACAACTCCCAATATGCCCAGGCAGATCTGCTACCTGGGCTTCATGGGATTCAGGATACAGAGTAACGCGGCGAACAGAACTTCCAGACGGACAGAAGCCGAAGGGTGGTCTAAGGGGTAAATACATTTAGGGGGGTTTCTGCAGAATCCTCCCCGAAATGCATTTTATGAACTCAGGGTGTTCACCGTATCAAAATGTAATAAATCCTTTAAACCGATCCAAAAGAGGATGCAGCCGGGCTGATAATCTGAAATTAAACTCACCGTTTCCTTCTATCGCTTTACAGATAACGGTCGCTATTTATAAAGTAATAATTCCGGGGCGAAGTTTAATATTCAACTTTCGTCGCTTGTTTGTTTTTTGTGTAACTGTAATTGGCAAATTGTTAGGGAAACAACTCTCTGGCAGAGGTGGCCTCGGTAAAAATAATAAAGTAATTAGTGAAAGTGGTGAAATTGAAGCAATCACCGTGGAAACCGGTGGAGTGTTTGTAAGGATTATTCTCCAAAATATATTTAAAGGGACGCTGAACTTTTTGGACCCCTTTTTAAAAACCACGCTTGTATTAAAAGTTAAGCAAGGATCTTCCGGGGCTTTATGAATGCAGCCGGATCCTGTATGGTCGGCGACCGGCTTCTGCATAGGAATTAGGGTATTATTATTATTATTATTATTATTATCTTTTATTTGTATAGTATGAGGCACACTAAGATTTTTAGGATGGCGTCAGAAGCCACGACGACCCCCTATACATCACTGAAAGGCTGGAATGCAGTGTTGTGACGGGCTCGCTAGCCGTGCGAATGTTGAAACTGTTTCAGCCTCTTCCTTACTCGCAGATCATTAATGTACACACGGCGGGGGTGTGTGGCGGAGCAGCTCTGTGATTGGCTAACGGGCTCCAAATATTGCACAACGGTGACATCCGATTCAGCGGTCGCCTTAAAAATGTCACGAGACGTGAGGATTCATCGCCGAACGGGGTTACGGTGAAACAAAACCTCACGAGGAAGAAAGAATTCTAGAAAAATGTATTAAGAAGAAGAAGAAGAAGTATTTCTTCTGCCCACAATCATAAAATCTGTCTTTAGAATCTCAGGGTAATAAAACTCTCCAGCTTTGTTGCTGACACCGGTGGTTACATAAGAGGTTCCACCAAAAACTGTATGATCACGTCTGGCCGGGTACCAAGCAAGCTCATCGCCCTAAATTTGCCAAGACGGTCAAGACTTGAGTGACACCTTACTTGGCAAATATCCTACTTGTTTAGACAGTCAAACTGAGTGATGTTCACAACGTAAAAAGGAGAAGAGGAGTCGTTAAGGTGGAATGTCCCATCGCCATACCAGGGAACTCTCCAGGTTTGACCCGGAGAACTCCGGGAGAAGCAACACTTCTCCGGTGCACGGTCAACACTTCAATCCTCCAGGTCGTGGGGTCTTGACGCGCCCCACTCCCTGTTTTAATTGGGGGTGTTTCGCGATGTCAGTATGATGTCACACGTGCTCGGGTGTCTGGGGTTGTGTGCAGATTTTTATGATACATAACTTACCACAAAATAAATGGCCACAGTTGGTCTCCACGGGCAAAGCGGCCGTCTGCAGACACACGGGACAGTTTAAATCCGTGTGGAAACGGGGCTGACGGCATTTGTAGGCATCCTGGAATCAGAGACAGAAGATTTTACTGGATTAAACTTACTTATTTATGTAATGCGATCATTTAAAATTATTCTCCAGCTATGGACGGACCAGATCTTGGTGGACTAAGGACTTATGTATAAAGAGCAAAATGGTGCAGTTGCCATAGCAACTAGCAGAAATTCTGCTCCACTTTTACAACACTTTTCTACAAGACAGACAGCTTGATATGTATCTTTCATTGTTCAAACAGTAAAAGCTTTATCGCAAAGAACAAAAAAACCCAGCAATTTTAGTTTAAAAAACACATTTATTTATTTATTTATTTATTTAAATATATAGTTGTCAGATCTGAAGAAAAGATATTTATTTACATTAAGGAGTTAAATCACACACACACACTGAATACGGCTCTAATAGGGCTTACGACTTACTTTTGGATCAGCGCAATGTAACGTCTCCTTCTCTTTCTTTTGGAAATCCATATCGGGTTTATTCACACCGAAGAATCTAGAAAAGATTGTGCATCCATGAGCGACACGGTAACGCAGAATATTCGCAATGTTATATCACGCGCTACAGGTTTGGGTTTGTACCCGCTATTTCCCCAACAGTACAGGGGTCAGGCTTACTGGGCTGCAGTCTTTGTTAGTCTAAAAGGAAAAGCCGGAACAGTTTAACAAATCTACGTATTTACAAACAACCAGAAGAACGACTACAAAGGTCCCTTCTTCCGAACCCAGCAATTACATAGCGCCTTACATTCCAATTAGCCAATGAAGGGAAGTTTCGCTTTAGCGGGTGAGGTTAGAAGAATTTTTAGGTGATGCATTGATGCTATTTATATAACTGTTAGAAGAATAAAGTATTTATTTAAAGGGACACTCAAGCCATCGTATGTACTTGAATGCTGCGATAGCTGAGTGTCCCCTTAATGCCTGGAGGGACCCCCCCTATACCTCTCTCTCTTCTCCTGCCCTCCAGCTCCTTGGCTTGGAGGAGATGTGTATGAATGGCCATCCAGCGCTGGCTCATGTAAGAGTTCCAGTGGGGTCTAATAAGACCCCCGGAACCATGCACAGAAAGCACTCCGACTGATTTTAATGAGAGCTCTTCTCTAGCCAGTGATTGGCTGCTTCAAGCAGCCAAGACAAGCACAAAAAGTCAGTCACTCACGAGCTGCAGCTTCTCCTGAAGGCAAAGCGTTTTAATAAATGTATATTCAATTATCTGCTTTAACATGCATTGTAAAAAAAAATCTCTATGATAAAGTAAATCGTGATAATGCTTGTGAGGTAATAGCGGGAAGGGCGTGCTGTAGAAGTACAAAGGTCTGTTAACACGGATACATGTCACAAGTCACGATCCAAAGACCCCGATGACCCGTGTCTACAAATGCTTAGTTTATAAACATTACAGGCTGGGCCAAAGTCATTACTGGCTGCCTGAACAAAGGAAAACGGATGCAGCCGGACTACTCCAAAAGAAGATGGAGTCTTTAGGTGAAGAAGAGACCAATGAGGTGAAGAAAGTTTCTTTTCCTATTGGCCCAATAAAAGGTATCTCCCCCTGTGTGAGCTCTTTGTAGTTAAACCGATGGGGAAAACCATAAAATATTCTGTAATCTCTAAATTCAAAAATTTGTATAAAGAAGGAAATTATATGACATTTATGATGGTACTTTGTAAGCTCTACTTATAGGGTTACTTTGTAACAATGTTTATATTCATTCATTTAACCTGCAAAAAAAACTTGCCTTAAGGAGAAGCTGCAGCTCCGTCGTCTTTTGCACCACTAATTGGTTGCAGAAAAGCCAACAATTAGTGGCAGGAAAGTGGCCCTACTGAAATCAATGGGAGCGCTTTCCATGCAGGCTTATGTGGGTTTTTGTTTTGTTTGTTGTGAGCATTTGCCGAGCCAGGGCTGAAGCTGATTGGTGGTTAAGTCGATCATGCGCAAGGAGATGTTCGTCAGAACAAGGGTAATAGCAGGCAGACAGGCACAGGGGCAGATGCTTACGGGGGGATACTACAGAATCCCTACCTTTAAATTCAAGGGGGACACCATGAAAATGTAAAGAGAACACTCAGCCATCGTATGGCGGTTGGCGAGTCCCAATAAAAATACAGTTTTTTAATTAAAAATCATTAATTTTCTAGAGTAAAAAAAAAATAGATCAAAAAAATTGATTAAAAAGTTAATTTTCTATAGTGCTCAATTCTTTACGTTATAAACTCCTGGAACCTCTGCAGTATCAGGAGGTCAGGTTTACAAACGCCGGAGATATATTCCGCAAAATGTTTTATTTAAATTTCGGAAATGGGGGGGGGATGTGCATGAATGGGAAATCCTCATAACCTATTCTGGACAAAGGACCCCATTTATTATTATTTATTGATTTCTATAGCGCCGTCGTATTCCGCAGCGCTGTACAAAAAAACAGGAATGCGCCATCATGTTGACGATAGGGAACGCGCTCGGAAATATGGTTTGTTTATACAAAAGGAAACGATGCGTAATTAAACGATCGCGTGGTTTATTCCTTGCTGGTGACACAAACATTTTATCGGTTTATTACCAGACTGGGAAAACAAAAGCAATATTGCCTTCAGGGGCAGCTCTTCACCTGCTGCGGGACTGCAAATCTCATAATGCTCAGTCAACCACGGATCTAAGATGGCTGAGGGTTATAGGAGTTGTAGTTCTACTGCGGGCTACATTCCCTACCTGTTGGTATTCCCTTGAACAGGTGGCTGTAGGTGAATTATCTGTGATATACGTTGAAGATCATGGCAATATCTGCGGTCTGCGACTTTCGTGTTATCTAAACTATTCGGTGAAAGTACAATCTTACCGGTTAATGAAGAGGTTAAGCGTCAGTGACAGTTTAATTGCTTTAGAACAATGTAGCTGAGATAAGAGGCTTCGAATTGCGTGTATTTTATTTGTTATTTTAGTAAATATATATATATTCGCGTTGGAATGCATGCGCTGGAATGCGCCACGTCTTACTGTATCTGCACCAATCAGGCGCTCTTGCATTAGATGTATAAGGAAGACCAAGAGACCTCAATATGTCCGGTTTAGAGGAGAGAAGAAGAGAGAGATACATTTAACAAAGTACAGGAGGGAAGTTTATTTCACAGGAGGAGAAACGTACAAGAGACCAGAATCTAAAACTAGAAGATCAGGGACTTAGAGGGAATGTAAAGAAGTTTTACTTTATTGAGAGAGAGGTAGATAAGTGGAACAGCCTCCCAGCAGAAGTGGTAGAGGTTAATACAGTGAGGGGATTAAACATGCATGGGATAGACATACGGCTCCTGAATCTAAGACGAGACCAACGACTGATTAAGGTTTGCGTCTTTACAGCAGGAGAAACGGGCGACTAGACGGGGCTGAAGCGGCAAATTCTAGGCTTCTAAGACAAAATCAAATCCTTCAGTTTCTATGGTATATGGAACAATGGTACATATAGAAATGTGTATTCCAGAATGTGTGGTGGACGCATGGAATGGCTCTCCAGTGTGACTGGTAGCTTTAAATGGTCTAAGGAAATGTTAGGTTGCTTGGGATAAACAATGGGCTATGCCGAAAAAGGAAATACATTAAAAAATATGTTGTTTTTTTTTGTTTGCTTTTTTTTTTAATAATCAGGGTGGAAGAAGCATCTGTGTTTCCAAAATGAGTGCCAAAAAAAGATTTTGAACACAAATGAAAAAATGGAAATTTTAAATAAACAAACATGTTTCTTGCAATTGTCATAAACCGATGTGAAAAGTGGATTGGTACATATAGACCCGTTACCGACAGACGAAATATTCCTACCTGGACTCCGATGAAGGGCAGACAGCGTGGCTGCACATGCTGGCTTCTGTATACACTCAGACTCGCACGTCTTGCACTTACACCATCTGACAGCAGACTGTTGTAATGTAGAGTCATCGGACACAGATCTAACCGCAAGCGTTATTAATTATTAACCGGATAAACTCGTGTCAAGGTTTTAATAATAAAACAAATCCTCCAAAAATGGGTTAAGAAAAGAGCCACGTGGTAAAAAAATAAACAGAATATAACACTAAAGTGATTACAGGCGGGGAGACGCTTACTTTGTTATGGGTTAAGAAAAAAGGTAACTTTTAACAGAATCCTCAAATATTCGATCTATCAACCATTAACTCGATCATTTTCATGTCACAAGTATTGTGATCATATGACATTTGGGAAGTTCTCTTTCTGCCCGGCAGGTAATGTGCAAGTCGGTAAACGATTGGTGAATACTTCTGGTAAATCGCTGCTGATCGCGCGGAACTGATAAGTCTCTCCAATTAATAAGTGTTTAAATACAAAAAATTGAGCAACATCCCTATTCCAACGAATAATTGTGTTTTCCTTTGAAAAAAAACTTGTTTGTTAATTGTTGTCAAGAATAAAAAAAAAAAAAAAAAAAAAAAAAAGAAGAAAAACATATATTGATAATGGAATCCTAACCGCAGGCGAGGAAGCAAGTCCATGTCTGGACTCCCCTTTTCACTTAGGGTGAGCTCCAAGAGATTCCCCAAAGGGTGAAATACCGAACAAAACAAATTTGAGATTAAATACGACTCTAAATTTATCTCAAGCTTGCTTTGCATGGCTTTTCCCCGGATTGTGAGATCCCCGAGTCCTCATAGTTCAATCAGCTTTTTGACTTTATTCCATCTTCAGTCCCAGCTCTTCAGGGCTGCCAACACTATAGGATCCTTCCATGCATTTGCAAGGTTAGACTATGAAAATGTATAGGGGCCCCTACGTTATAAGCATTAGGCGGATATGATGGCTGGGGGGGCACTTTAAGTTCTCACAGTAAGTATCCTATTCATGTTAATAGTCATTTTTCAAATTACGGTATTTTTTTTTACTAATGAACCAATAACCTCTCTGATTCATTTCTCAAGTTAAATGCATCAAAACACATATTGACCTTTTTTTTAAAAAAACAATTCACATAAACGCCTGTTACCAAAACAAGTTTCATGCAGTTTTCAGTGCTTCTGCACTGCATGTGACCTGGTTCACTAGCAGCATGCTCAGCGCATGCATGTACCTGATGTGAAGCGCCAGGCTTGGTTTCCTGCCCACACATTAAAGCTAAACTTGGCTGCGTTGTCAGAACTGAGCCAAAATTCTAATAATTATTAAATACCCAAGTACTGGATATATACAAAAATTTCTTTTTAAAAATAAAATAAACAAACCATCCCTTCATTCCTGATTTAGCGCTTTCTGATGTACACTTGGAAAATACATTAAGGTCGCAGCGAGTAACTCCAAGGTGCATAGGGATTCACAGGGCCCTACTATAACTTTTGTCATCAATTCTTGACTTCGTTTCCAGCCAGGTCGGTTTTCTGAATATGCTCCCTGAGACTTAATTAAACCAGACAGACCAAGTCACTTACCCATAAGCTAGCACTCAGACGAAGGCACTTAGACGAAGGCACCTGAAAACCTGCCTCGCTGGATGGACTGGTGCAGCTGTGACCGATGCAGACATTTGTCCTGCTCTGTGGAACACCCATGAATAAATGTTTAGATGGGTTTTTTTTACAAAGAAGCATCAGCAATCACATCTTACAGTAAAACATTTAAATCAATCCAATATACTCAGTCGGGCTGAATGACACATTAGTCCAAACTGTCTCTGCTGTAGCAGAGAGAGAGCCCTGGAATCTTTTGAGCTTGTACACCAGCCTAGAGGATCACAAATCCTCCAGTTAGTTTTCTTTCACAAACTTAGGAACATTCTGGCAAAACCAGGGTGCACATAATATTTATAGAGCTGGAACTGCTCCGCATGTCCTATTTCAAGCTCCTCCATAAGGGGAGAAAGTAAAAGAGAGTCATTTGTGCCAAAAGTTGGCACATTTGTGCCACAAATGACAGGGTCCTTACACATTATGTAGTTTATTCTGTCCACTTCGGAGATCCAGATGAAGTGAGAAACTGTTCTGGTGATGGTGCAAAGCGACTAAAGCCAAGGACAAAGCCATACCTCACGACACACCACAAAGTGATGAAGTGCTTATGCAGTATGTAATTCCACATTATACTGAAATACATTATTTCAATGAAAAGTTACAAAATCCTTCCCTGTACGCTGTACAGCAAGCAAAATAAAATATACCTATGTCAACATGGACTATGGTCTATGAAAAGATCATCTCCAAATTTAAGTCGCACAATATTTCAATGCACTTTGATTAAAGGTGGAGATATGCAAATAAAGGCACAAGCGACCAAACGAACGCCACTTGCTCCTTTTCTTCGTCAGTTTTGGGACCAAATGCAGCCATTTCTTGTGTAGATGCAAAAAAAAGTCAGGAACAAAAGTCATGGTGCTTAATAAGAATCTACCCACCAGCCAATGGACTGCTCAACAGATAGGCACAAACATATCGGGAGGGAAGCACCATGTGTTCCATTATGCTATTAGGCCTAAGAACCAGTTTGTCTCCACCGCCTTCAGGGACATTTAATCTTCATCTATATGGTAAGAGGCTGTTTGAAGCTTCTTAGAGCTCATTGTGTATAATGGCTTATTGGAAAGCTGCTTGATGGTGTTTCATTATGGAAGGCCAATTCCAACAGGTTTCTCTAGTGAGAATGGCTGAGCAGACCCTGTATAACTGAATGGGTTATGAGAAATGTGATGGACCGACCAAGGATCTCAGCTTTCCCTGTCTGCCAAGAACGACTTCTCCCTTCAGGACAATAAGGGCAATAATTTCCTGCAATCTATCAGCAATATCCCCAAGCAAAGTAAAGGGATATCGCTATCCTGTACCCAAATAACCAGGCAAGACTAGTCTTTAGGTACAATAAGAGAAGAACTGATTTATTTTAGATACAGACGGCCTGATATATCCAGCAAAGCACACATAAAACAAGATACTGGGATACAAACTGTCCCCTTAATCTGCATCCCAGAGACAACAGGGGCATTAACAATACAAAAGGATACAGATGCCACTAAAATAAGGAATACACATTGTCTTGATTAGATTATCTCCCAGACCTTAGTGTGCTGTGTGTAAACAGTTAGGAAATAATAAATAAATTTTTATTAACACACAAAAGGATAGCATTAACTGAGGGGTAGGGTGACTCTAGGAACCATCACAGTCCCAAAATGCAGGAAACATAAATCTGTTTCCTTTGGGGTCTCTTGTGATTTGGCTCATGGTCTGTAGAAAGGAGGCTGGTACTCAGTCCCCTCCAGGAGCCCATGGCACGGAGGCTTCTGTGACAAGAAAACTTGCTGATTTAACGATACAATATATGGCCATTCATTGTGTATAGATTAAAGCAGGCATGTCCAAAGTCTGTCCCGAGGGCCAATTGTGGCCCAGGTTCTGGACTGATAAGGCCCCCCAGATAAATTGCCCAAATATAGATTTTTTTTTATATTAAAGGCAGAATGATTTAACACCTGTTAACACCAAGTCACACAATGTAAAGTATGCCGTTTATTGAAAACTTTGCATAAAATAGTTAATTTGCATTTAATTTTAATGGTTCAAAGAATGTCAGGCAAAATGGTCGGCCCTCGCACATGTTCACTTCATCAAATCTGGCACTCTTCGAAAAAAGTTTGGACGTGCCTGGATTAAAGCAAAAGCTAAGCTCTCCTGCTGTCTTCAGGGATGGCACAACCTGCAACGGGAACATGCAGGCCTCTCCTGGGCCTAAGACAAAGGAGAGCTGGAGGACCCACAGAGGTTTTCAAGGCAAGATATTAGCCAAAAATTCCTCCTCCCAAGAAAAAAACCCGAGCCTTCTGTCACCATATCAGGTGCCCGCAAAACTAAAAAAAAAATGCTTTGTGAAAAACTTTTTACTAAATATTTATTGTCAGCATTTTACACCATATTGTCTGATATAATACATTGTTTGACACGGTGCATGAGACACCAGGAGCCTAGCCTCCCAAACCAAATCAGGCATAGGTCTCACCTTATTAAGGCTGTGGTGAGCAAAAGGTCCTGCACTTACTTGAGCGTAAGACCAAGCTTTCCCTCTCTCACGGGTACTCACTCAATCTCAGCCAAAAAGCACAAACTAAATTATTTGTACATCTGGGCAGGGAATTTATTAGAATGGGTTTAATTTACCCCGTTTAATTTATAAAACCACTTCCTGCTGTTACTTTACACATTATCGGGGCTTTTAGGGCTGTAAAACCCTGTGATCCCCTCATACCCAGCAAACATTCCGACCTCCTAGAAAAGAGGGGCATGGGGGGAACATAAGAGGGACACAGGTTTGGAGGCACACAGAGGGACTGTCTCCTGTGAAGCCTGACACTTAGGAGGAGAAAACTCGATGTTGTCGTTTTTGTGGAGCCCTAGTAGAGACACTATTTTGAAATATGCGTCGTTGTCATTAAAAAAGTAACAAGTCGTATAGCTTCTATATAACGCCATCACATTACTGACGCAGCTATAGGTAAGCAGCCCGCCCCTCAGCCCGTAGCACACGGCGGAGTAGAGGTTGAGCGGATAGAAGTAAAGCCAAAGCCCGTAACAAAACATATACAAGTCCCCCACCATTTCGCTCCCCGTTTCCCGCTCAACGCTCTCACAGACGGTTAAAAATACGCAGCTCTCGTAGCACCGCCCCACACCACAGTCTATGCCACATTTCGATTGGCTCGCGAAGTGTCCCACGCCCCCTTATTGGCTCAGCTCTACTATACTCGCCAGCAGAAATCTTTGGGGGCGTGCACACACCTGCCAACCATTGGAGGAGGAGCGAACGCTGCGGGTTGACAGGGGGCGTGCCCACGTCCCTATTCCCCAAGTAGCTTACACTGAATTTACTGCGTAGCCCCATTGAGAAAAAGAGACCTTACGTCAAAGCCAGGACGTGAATTGTGTGGGCTCCTTATGTCACCTCCCTCCTTCCTTGTTCCCAGGTAAGGTCAAGGGGACCGAGCTGACGGAGGAGGCGGAAAAGGAAGATCGACAATTCCCCAGGAAGACATGGCCGGCAAGGAGAGCGAGCTGTGCGACAGCCTCATACTCTGGGTGAGCGGGGTTCTGGCTGGGGAGCTGAGGGCTGCTGATGACGTCACACGGGGGGCAACCTGGGATGCATAGAGACACCTGTATGGGGTAATAGGGCCGGGATCAGCACCAAGGGCAGGGCTTTACGTCCCAAAGTGGGGAGTTAATGAGAGGAAGCCTAAAATCCTGGGTATCACACGCACATGTATGTTATTTATACACATGTAATATGTACCTCTTTTTCTAAATGTCTTAAAGAATGGGAACATATGAGTATTTTACGTGACATTTTATTTACTAATTTATTTATTTAACTAGAGTTTTCCCCGTATTTACTGAAGCGCCGGTTTCATCTGAGAGAACCGTAAAAAAAATAAATTTTAGGGGACATTTTACAATTACCTGTAATTTTTCACTTCTCGGCCAACTTAAAAAAAAGAAGGGTCCATCTAGTTGCCCGTTTCTCCTGCTGTAAAGACTCAAACCTCGTCTTAGATACGTCTTTAATACCCTCGCTGTGTTACCCTCTACCACTTCTGCTGGGAGGCTGTCCCACTTATCTACCACCCGCTCAGTAAAATAAAACCTCTTAATTACATTTCATCTGATGATAACTTTCAGATTATACATTTTTGAAAGTTTACAAATATTCACTGGAGCTTCAGAAATGTAATATATATATATATATGTATATATATATATATAAAATAATAATACATAAAACGGACATTTTAAGATGTATTTTAAATCATACCATGGCCTCACATGCAAAAATGGCAAAATTATTTTTATTTCAAATATTAAAATAATGCACAGATTGCCACAATTTGATTTTATTTTCGTTAACACTGTAAAATAATAATAAAAATAATCATAATAATAAAATGAATATGATATAGGTTATAATCTCCCTAAAACAGTTAAAATGTGCTTTTCCCAAATATTGTTGACACGTCCCATTCTTGTAATCTCTATTTGTATTTGGCATTTATTTTAAGCACAAAATATGTTATTTTGCCAAACTGAACTACGGAGTTTATGGATCAAAGGTGACCCTGGTATTGTTTTTTAAAAAAAGTGGCGTTATTGCTATAGCAACCGGATTAGACAATTACATTGTTGCATTTTTATACATAATCTCCCATGTTTAAAAAAAATGTTGTCATGTGATCTAGGAATTAATAATAATAATAATATTAATTATAATAATATTTGTTAAATTTGTTTTCTTTTGTAGACAATAAAATTAGCAATTTTTATTAAAGTTTAAACAGAAGTAATTTCCATAAGTCTGACGTAGAACGCTCACAATATTTATTTTGTACTCGTCTAGAATGTTCTAAATGAAGTATGTGTCTTATACGAATGCTCGTGATATCTGATGTTTATGTTAATTGTTATTTGTTTGCAAAGGAAAAAGTAAGGCTAAAAATCTTTTTTTAATATCATTTTAATTCTTTATAATAAAATAACAACTACATTTTTTTAACTGTTTTATTATGTCAAAAATCTTGTGTCAAACATGCCATTTTTTATACACTTCTATTGTTTTCATTAAATTATATCAACTCATTAGATCAATGAGTGGACGGCGTCACTGTCTATCAGTGATATAGATTCACAACAGCTTCTGAGACCTCAGAGGTCTTTTCTTCAGATGGGATGACAGTAAATCAGTAATGCGGGTCAATCGCTAACAGCTGAATTGTGGTCAATATGGTGTCTGAAGGGTCAATCTAGTTTTTCTTAGGAAAGTTGGACCTTCATACCCTATACATTCAAGAGTAGGGATTCCATGTATGCAGATAAAGCACCTGCTTAGGGCCCCTATTGGTCTAAGGGCCCCCCCATGGAAGAGGCCAGGTACAGATTCCATTAAACATCTATCACTATAGTGTACCCCATGATTCCTTTGTTTTCATCAATTCCACTTTTCGCTTGATCCCCAGTATACATTCAAGTCACTCTCGGTTGAATCATCCTTTAATGGCGCCTACTCCCAGCGAGGGAGGAAAGCCTCATAACAAATAAATCGTACATGAAAGGCTCTGAGCGCCGGCCGCCAGCTAATAATCCCGTCTTTCCTAATATTAATGACAAAGCGGTGATGGACCCCAGGGATGAAAACCCTAGAAGTACTTTCATAAACTGTCATTTATGAGAATGTGACATCATTATATCATAAAAACCATCATAATGAAGATTTAGCATTTTTATGGCAGGGTCCACCACGAGTAAGTATGACACGTTATGTACACATTTCGCTAGTAAACTCATTAGCTAGCACACACACACCCTTTAAAATATTGTGTGCAATATATTACAATTTTTACCTTATTTTTATGTCATAATATTATTTAGGAAGCGACAGGGCCCTCTTGACCTAATGTATTGTTCAATAATAACGTGGGACATTATTATGGCCGTATACGGTGATCTAATTCTTATAGGGTCACTTTGACCCTGGTCTCCAAGTCAAATAGAAGTTGACTTAATATTCTATAGCCCCCTACTTATCTTAAGTTTAATGGTACGTCCCTAGTCACTTCCTGTGCGGAAAAATCTAGACCATAGGCATCCTGACTCCATCACAGCGGTAAAACAATGAATTCATCACTTGACTTGTAAATGTTGGATCGCGGCATGTTCATACCTGGCAACTCTCAGGGATTAACCCAGAGTCTCGGGGTGTTTTGTCCTATCTCGGGGCAGACGGGCAAATCTCAGGGTCACGCAGTCATCGGCTAACTCATTCATACTCTTCATTGATCTGATGGTGTTGAAGGCTCCTAATTTTGTTTCCAGTAAGTTATGGTCGATACCCCTGCGTGAACGCAGGTGACTCCCAACAAGTCAAAGTTCCGACGAGGAGCGGTATCAGAACCATTTGGCGAGTGGCTACATAGAATCTTCACGATGGGCTATGAAAGGGTTAATATTTAAAGAGCCTCAGGGTCAGCTCGTTTAACATGCACGACGGTGATGCTGTTGTGTGTAAAGTGTTTTGGTTTTTTTTACGTCTATATAAAGATTGAAGACTTTGAACGCGTTTAATGCGAGCGCCCGACCTGCAGATCCTGTTTGAACAGGGTGTGTGTGCGGGATCGGAACAGTAATGAATTTCGGAAAGGACGTCTGTAACCGCGCCGGGTCCTTCCGACGTGAAATGAAATTCATGAAATATTTCTCAAAGCTTTACCTCCTCGCGCTTTCATGTTGATGAATTTAGGGCATTACCCAATAGCGATAGACGGTCCGATCCCGGAATCCCATTCCCCGACGCAGCCAATGAAAACGAGGCTGTTTGGCATGTTACGGCAGGCGGCTTTTGCTCATTAAATGGCTGACGTGTCTAATATAATGCTAATCGTCGGCCGGTTCTTACAGTATTGGTGGCTGCGGATGAGGCCAGCCATGTCTGAAGTTATTGTGGGTTAATATTGGGTGTTTCTCTTTTAAAATTACTATAATTGTGTTAGCATACCTCCCAACTGTCTCGGTTTTCGCACAACTGATTTCTAGTAGCTGTTCTGCCCTGATCATCGCAGGGAGCTGTAAAATCCATGGAGGTAGTGCTTTTATCTGATGTGGCCAGCTTGCCACGCTCTGAAGCTGAGTGCCATGAGTTGGCTCTTCGGATAAGCTGGGTGGGTGACCATGCCTCCGGCTCCAATCACCGCCATTGTTGCCCCTGCCTTATGCCACACCGCCCAGCACAGGTATCCCAATTGTGGCTCCTGAACATTTGAGGGGGTATAGGTTAGCTTCAGCAGTGGACTTCCCTTCTTGGGAAGTCACCACTAGAAGACATGGGGCATTCAGCAATGGAAGGCGCAACACGGGTAGAGTTTGGGGTTTAGAAGGACGGTGAGTACTGCGAGTCGTCTCGTAGCGTTAGGAGATCCGTCACTCATTCCCACCGATTGAACCTTGTGTTCTGCAAATAGTCAATTGCAAAACCAAATAAATGGCCCTAACAACCGAAGTATGTGAGCACCAAAGCGTATGATACGTTTAGCGACCTATAATAAAGCGGCAATGAAAGCCAAGCAAGCGAAGGAACGTTTGGAAGGCTGGAGCATCGTGGAATCGTAGATGAGCGTCAGGCTGTCAGACACAATCCATGTGACTCTGAATAAGACATTTCTGTCACTTGTCTCCCCCTCGCGCTCCTTCCTTTCCGAAGAGTCCGGTCCGTGTCTAAAAGCCGCGAGACTGTGGGTAGAGACGTGGAGTTTACGCATACAATGATCGTCATGCACACCGTTTAGATAACGAGGGACAACTGCTAAGACTCACGGCGACAGAATGAAGATTTTCATCCTCTAGGGCCCTGCCAAACTAGAATGGAATTCTATAGATTTAACATTTAAAACCCTGCAGAACTAGTAATTCACAATCAATAAAAAAATATATATATAACGTTCCAAAAAATACCTTTTCAAATTGTTCCAAAATCCCTTTCTATCGTCCTCTTTTTGCGGGGCATGCGAATAGTAAATGGCACGCGCTGTATGATTTGCGTCTAACGCGTCCCTTTCCTCTCCTGTGACAGCTGCAGACATTCGACACGGCAGCTCCTTGTAAGAATATCCAAGACCTCTCCAGCGGCGTCACCATGGCACAAATACTCCACGAAATGTAAGTAAAATGTCGATTTGGGTTACGGACGGGTGCTATATGGTTGTTGCAATTCATCAACATCAGATCCCCCCCTCCCCCATCTGCTGTACAGAGACACAGAATATGATGGCGCTATCTACATTTAATAAACAATCATGTCTGTGACTAACGAGGAGCCTGGCATCATATATCAATCAGTGGCAGGAAAGCGCTCCCATTGAAATCCATGGGAGCATTTTCTGTATGTGCACATGGGGGTCCGAACAGACCCCGCAGCATTCTCCGAGCCAGCCCTGGAGCTGAATGGCGCTAAGTGTATCATATACAGAGCCCAACACAGGGGGACGAGGAAAATGCCTATGGCGGGGATTCTGCAGATTTGCCCCATGTGTTTGAAAAAGCAACGCCACAAAGATTTAAAGGGACCACGCAGCTATCATATGCAATTGTATACAACCGCAGGCCCGTCTCCCTTTAAAAGCCGACTTAAACGAGCGTATCATTTACATGCGGGGTAGATGGGGCTGAATGATTCTGTGTTTCTGTATTACCCCACATATATAAAATAGGATTTTTAGAAAAACTCCCTTAAGCACGCATAAGATCAGTATTTAGGCAACAAGGACCCAGCCGTGGATGGAAATTATACATGTATAAAAATGAAAACCTAATAAGAGGTCTTTTTGTCCCGACGCAGAGACAGCACGTGGTTTGATGAAACCTGGTTAACCCGCATTAAAGACGACGTCAAGGACAATAAGAGGATAAAGGTATGCAGATATTTTATTATTATTTTTATTTTATTACTCATGATGAACAAAAGCTGTTGCTTTCCACTCGCTCAGCATAAATGTGTGCCAAGTAAAGTTGTGTCTTGATGGGAGTTGTAGCCCGACTGTCAAAATGTGCCTGTGTGGTTGAGAGTGATAGGAGCAAAAGTCCCACAGAAGTTGTGCTATATAGAATGAACTACAACTCCCATCACAGTTTTTGGCTACAGCGTCGTAAAAAAAAGCACAGTTTGTTCAGAAATTTCGGTTCAGAAGTTTCGGGTTGGTAATTAGTCATTTCTACCCCAACATTAATTTTTTTTAACCCTACATAATGGTGCTTACAGAATCAATTAATTAATATGTATTTGAAACCAACCTCATGCTTATATCATGAGATCAGCCATCTTTACTCCCTGTTCCAAGGATCTGCATGATTTTTCCCCCCCATGAAGTCATCTCTCCCCAAAACATACCGTATATAGCCTCAACAACAAGCACCAGGCGATAGCAGATTTAATAATAGAATTCCCGTCCAGCTTTGGGGATCGCAGCCAAAGAGTATTGCGTAACCTTTACAGGTAGAGCTCGGCCAGGTGGCACGCGGCACGTCGGAGACACTGAACGGGCCAATATACAGAAAATAGTGAGTTCTAAAATAGCCATTTCTGAAAACATAGATACGGCAAAAAAAGAATCCCCTAGATCTGCGCCATAACACGTCATGCTTTATTATTACTTGGCAAAAAATAAATAAATTCATACATTAAATGAAATATTTTCCTTTTTTTTGTTCAGATCAATAACCTGAAGAAGATTTTGCAGGGAATCGTCGATTATTACCGCGAGGTAAGAGTAAATCTGTCGTGTATCTTGTAATCTTACGTTTTTATGTATATATATATATATATATGGGATCTCGTCATACAGCGGCTCCTCTATTCCCGTGTCACAGCTCGGTTTACACGCGTGTTGTATGTCATTGCATCATCCAGGCTTTATGTGCTCGTGGCTGTAACCTTCAGAACGGCGCGATATGCAGTTGGAGTTTATCTGTGTATTATGGTGTGCGTGTGAGTGAGTGTGTGCTCATGAATGTAAGTGTATGTGTGCCCCGGTGTGTATGAGTCCACTCCATGTCTATCTTTGAGATCACGTCTATAATAGTCATATTTTTGGAGTTCCAAGTATTGCTTTTGGCTTTTTTTATACTAATTGAGTTCTAAAAAGATTGGGTTGCACATAAAGTAATTGTCGGATAGAAACGCGCTTATCAGTAGATCTTAGAACATTCCGTGTAGAATTCTTACATCAGCATAAAGTCATTAAACCGGTAAGTGAATGGTGTCTTGTTGTTTTTTTTTTTAATTCCTCAGTTCCTAGATCAGAACATTTCGGAATATCTGCTTCCCGATCTGAATCAAATAGCAGAGCGTTCGGATCCTACAGAGATGGGACGCCTGCTCCAGCTCGTTCTAGGCTGCGCTATTAACTGTGAAAAGAAACAAGGTAACCCGTGTTCTGGATAATTATGTCTCCCCCCTTCCGCAAGTCAAAAAAAATATCTGCAAGCGGAATTACAACCTCATATATGAACGTACCCATACCCCTAACTTCTACCCCCAGTGAATCGTGATGCCAGGGGCAGAGCTTGGGAGGTCGAGTGTCACTCACACTGGCAGTCGGGATCTCAGGCTACTACAGGGAGGGTATTTAACATGCATGGGATAAGCATATGGCTCCTGAATCTAAGACGAGACCAACGCCTGATTAAGGTTTAAGTGTTTACCGCAGGAGAAACGGGCAGACAGGGTCGACTCGATTGGCTGGCAGAGTCTGCTTCTGTGTTGTAAAACCTCATTTCTGTCCTTAAAGGTTGAACCGAAATAACTTTACTTTTTAACTTAAAGTTAAGCGTCTTTATGACGTGGCTCTTGTTCTAATATGAACCACATTATTGTATCACAGAGCACATTCAGACAATAATGACGCTGGAAGAGTCGGTGCAGCACGTCGTAATGACCGCTATTCAGGAGGTAAGAATTATCTTAACGCCGTTTAGGAGATAAGCCGCGCAGATATTCCGTCTCTCGTCGGCCTAGGTATAGTTGGCTGGTCTGAATTTTTTGAACCCTTGTTCCGTTAATTATCTCTTATCCCACACACTCCCTTTTTTCTTACTCAACCCAAATTTTCTGTGCTGTTAACAGGAACAGTACAAAGTTTAATATGTATGATGCAATATGGTGACATCATACCAAACTTTATATGCAAAAATCAACCTTAGGGTAGAGTCTGATTGTTCCCACGTCTGTCACTCAGAGTGCACATTTGTAATAGTACAAAACTTGGGTTAGCGAACACAATGTGCCATTGGAACACAGGAGTGATGGGAGTGATAAAGGGACGTTGGAACGCAGGAGTGATGGAAGTGATAAAGGGCCATTGGAACCCAGGAGTGATGGGTGATTTTGTCCCAATAAGCTCCCTTTATCTGCAGACCTGGAGCCGCCGTTGCTGTCAGTCATGTGATATTTTGGGTGACTTTCCCGGCTCAAACACCACACTGAGCCGATGCTTTATGGCAGTGCTAATGAAGTCCGTTCCTCCATAGACTTTCTTTAGTCAGAGAGTCCAGCTGGGTGATTCAGACTGAGGCATTCTGTTGTTGCCCACAGGCAGTATGATAAGGAGTCGGGGTGTTTAGTAGATCGGGGATCAGATAACAGAGCGAGAATCATACAAACGGCTGATATGCAGCTGCCTGAAAACATTATATTATGGGGCAAAAAATCTACAACTGGTTGAAAAAAAACTAGTATAGAAAAACATACAATCATTATGAAAACTTTCATCTGATACTAGTTGGCAGTTTCCTTTTAAAGGGGGCCTGGACCTTCAATTAATTGTGGTACACAGCCGTGTAGTGAACAAATTATATTAAATCTACTGGGTCCGTAGATGCTAAACACATCAGTAAATAATACTAATAATTTATTCCCCAACAAGCTCTACATCTCAGCTTCCTAATATGCCTGTAAAACACGTCACGTGTCCTGTGCAGATAACGCACCGACATGTAAGGGAAGCTGCTGCGGGAGAAGCTTACGCTCCATAAACCTCCGCGAAACGGATTTAATTACGCCTTGGAATGTAATATTTATATAGCTTTCTGGAATGTGTTTTACAGCTGATGAGTAAAGACAGCGTGGACTCCCCGTCTCTGGACTTATCTGGGGATCTGGAACACCAGGTACACACTTTAATGTCACGTTTAACCCTTTTCATGCCACGTCGGACAGACGCTCACCCTTAACCAGTGAAGTATGGAAAAGCGCTTTCTGCAAAGATGTTTTTTTTTTTTCCCTTGAAAAAAAGATAAGCTGTGAAATTTGTTTGGAAAAGGTGTGTTACATCACAGACACCCCCACCCCCCCAGTCAGGGCTATTTTTAACCCTCAACTATACTTTCTCTTACTTTTTTTGTATTATAAAGTTTTGCTGTCCTTTTAAAAATAGACATTTTTGTTTAAAACGATACTATTTCTGTAAAAAAAAAAAAAATATCCGAATAACCGGTTAAAGTGTCTGAAGTCTTGTATGTAATGTATAGCTAGCATGAATGTCCGTGAGAATCCCCCCATGCATCTGTAAGGGGGACGCCATCATAATTTAAATGGACCCCCCAGCTACCGTTTGCATTAAAGCACATATGATGGCTGGAGTGTCCGTATAATCTTCATCATACCAGTTCATGAATCTGCTTAGTGCTCAGAAATGCGTGCATGATGTCACTCCTGTGATGTTTATATTACCACCTCTCCCTGTCTCTCCCACACCCAGAGTTAATCCACTTCACCTTCCCAAATATACACATCAGTCACGGTAACAACACGCGGGGCTCATCATACCCGGTTACTTGATGTCAGTTACAGCGATTATTAGCCCTTTTATTGCGGCCGGTGAAGCTGTTGGCAAAAAGTAAAACACGGCGATGCCTCCATAACTCATCCTAATGAAACGCTACGCTCGTGTAAGGCGCTTTGTTCTACCCCTTGGTTGACAAACAGGGAGAAGCGTGTTAATGTGTATTATATTATATAATAATATAATAATAGCAGGGTATGGAAAGGTAAAATTACAGTTATTATTATCATTATTCTTCATTTTCTATGTATTAGGTGATAACATATTCCACTCGGCCAGTGAGCTTACGATCTAGCCTTATGGCACTTTTATACAAAGGGCTAAATATTTGTAACTTTTGCCCCTACAGAATAGGGAAATGCTGCAGACCCCCCCTATATGCATTTGCCCCCTTCCATCCACCCCAGCTAAATGCTGCGCAGGAGACTGGGGGATCTGTGCATTTGTGGGAAGTGCTCCTATTGGTTTCAATAAGAGCACTTTCCTGTCACTGATTGGCTGCTTCCTGCAACCAATCAGTGGCGAGAATTGTCAGACCTTGGAGGAGGAGGACAGCTGCTGCAGCAGAGCTGCATCTTCCATGGAAAATGCATTATTGTTTCCTTTTTAAGGAATGCATATTAAAGTACTCACAGCGGGTACTGGTTACTCGCAGAGTACTTTAATTTACATTCTTCTGTTGTCTTTTTTTAGGGGGCGAGAGAACTCGTATAATTATTGTGCCCCCTGGACAGCGGGGGGTATATTATTTAAATCCGGGGATAGTTGTGGCTGGATTCTATTACCTTAGATAAATTTTGCCCCCGATAGCTACTCTCACATAGACTGCAACAGAAGAAAAAAAACGAGACAAAGAAATGATACAATTTATCTAACGTAACAGAATCCAGAACTTTTCCCCGATTTCTGGACAAATACAATGAAAAAAATCTAATCCAAAAAATCCTGCAAAAAAAACAAAAAAAACACCAAACACAGAATCACAGAGAGGGTATAATGATAGAAACTTTTCTTTATTGAAATCACGGCTGTAATCATTTTGCTTTTATATGTATTTTAGCTGAAAAGAACCCATGAACTTCTTCAGGAAGCGCAGGCAGAGAAAGAAGAGCTAAAACTCCGATGCCAAGAACTAGATTTACAGGTAAGAAAAGAAGATCTATTGAGAAAGATCTATTGTGGGGGGGGGATTTATAAAGTGTATAAAGATGTATAAAGTGGATATAGAGGCAAAAGGTGATCATTGTTGACCTTATTTGCATGCGCCTACCCAGAATCCCTTGTGGTTGTGGCAGCACCATGAGATTTCTGAAGGAAAAACAAGCCTTCTGGCGTGTCTGGTGTCTGTAGATGAGTGATTAATAATAACAATACTTCTACTACCCCGGGGATTTATGAAGGCGCCATCAAAGCGGCCGCATCCTATTCTTATCTGCCGTTGGCTTGTGCTACCTTTTTAAATGACCCAATGGAATCAAAGTGCGCTCGGTGCCATCACCAGTGCCAGCCGCCTCCTAAACATTCAGAATGTATGATCGATTTTAGATATGAATAAGAAGTGTCCCTGCTTAGTTACGCGAGTCCCTCTTTAGTGCACGAATCGTATTTGTGGCCAGGCTATGAAAAAATACACACATTCCCTACACAGCGGAAAAAGTCATGTTTCTTCCGCTTTCAGTGATCAGATATTTTGAGCTAGAATGCATCCTAATGAAAAATTTTAGGCAAATGTTTCCTTTTAAAGCATTTAAGTAAAATAGGGTATAATATTAATGATGTGATATTATATACCTTTCATAAATATATTATAATATATATATACTATTATATCTCTACCTTTCAAAAGTTTGGGGTCACTGAGCTGTTTTAATGGAAATCAAGGACATTTCTATCGATAACATAATTGCAAAAGGGTTTTCTAACGATCAGTTAGCCTTTTAAACTTAAACTTGGATCAGCGAACACAACGTGCCATTGGAACACAGGAGTGATGGGAGTGATAAAGGGCCTTTGGAACACAGGAGTGATGGGAGTGATAAAGGGCCATTGGAACACAGGGGTGATAGGAGTGATAAAGGGCCATTGGAACACAGGAGCAACATTAACCCTGTCTGTGCTGGATTTCTGATTCAGTATATGTCCAGTATTTTAGTGGAAAAAATAGCTTTTCTTTCAAAAACAAGGAAATATTTAGGTGACCTGAAACTTTTGAACAATGGAGTAGATAGATAGATAGATATATATATATATATATATCATTTCCTACTGTTGATATTTTAAAAGTCATACACATTGTGGCCCTGGAATCATGCCTGCTAGTTAATGAGTAATTTTAATCAGACATTAAGATCGCGTGTGCCAATAGCTGTGGCCTTGCTCCCACGTTTAGATCAATCGGTTTGTATTTGCTGCCCTTGAAGTGGGACACGTTCGGATTTATCAGGCCCTGAAACTCGCCCCCCCATGAGCGGCTCTGTGCTGATACTTTTACAATAAATATACCAAAATGCTAGCCTTAAGGGAATATATATATGAATTTGGAGATTAAAGGGAGGACATAAATTAAGGTTCACTTACCTTACTAGTAAGAGGGGTACATGTCTCCCAACTGTCTCGCTTTGTGCGGGGCAGTCCTGATTTTGCCAAAGAAATATTGTTTCCATGATGGAACCTTCAGACGTTCATCTTCTTCTTGGCCTGGGCAGCATCCCCACCGGGTCCCGGCCATAGGAAATATTAAGCCCTCTGAAGGTATCTAGACAGTCTCCTATAGAAAAAAAAATCAGAGACATCACCCAAGCCTCGAAGAAGATGAACTTCAAAGTCTGCGCTGAGGCTTCTTTTAAATCTGAAATAATTCTTCACCAATTTACTCATAAGGTTTCCGCCATCGGTGATGCTGCACCAGTAAGGTAGGTTATGGCACGACGGAATACGCAACAAGTAACTGCATCAAACGTTAACAAGTTGGCGTCTGTTCACGTTGGCTTTCACTGCTTTTAATGCGCTCTACGGCTGTCATATTTAATAACATTAACGTGTGGCTCCCGTGTCCCATGATCCTTGGCCGGCCCGAGATGTAGGTCGTACCTGGGATCTCTCCGGGTTTTTGCCCGCCCCAGTCGTTGGTCTCGTCTTAGATTCGGGAGCCGTATGCCGATCCCATGCATGTTTTAATACCCTCACTGTATTAACCAGTTAACCCCTTCTCAGCCGGCCCGCTGGGGTCACTCGCCAGTGTGTTGCTCAACCTATCTGACGTACTCCCAACATCTCGTGGGGGGGCCGAGAGAGACTCGACAAGCATTTAATTCCCTGCCCCCCCCACTACCCCTTCTTTATGAGTTACCCTCAAATTTAGCTTCTACGCAGGCTGACACAATGCGGCATTCGTACATTTAATTCATTCTACCAGCGTACGAGTGTCAAGGACTGTCCCGGAGCAGATAGCATTCCTATGTATCCATTTTTAAGTGGCCGATCAGGTAACCCTGGCTGCTTCCTACCACTTTTTTGGCAAAAAAATTAAAAGATAGTGATTTATATTTTTATGAATAGCCCCGATTTTGACACTAGCGGTGTGGCACCACTTCCCTGCCCTCTGTAATGTGACATGTTCTCTCCGTGGCTGATTTATCTCACCAAACAGATCTTATGCAACAGTGGCTGCCCCTCGCTCGCTGTTATCACCTAAAATCTTTTCGACTAAATAATCCATTAACGTTATTCACTATTTTCTGTGCAGATGCACGGTACGTCCTATTTCATAAGTATATATTATTTTGTAAATGGAATTAAAGTCTGTGACACGGTACGTATATAAACAGAGGTTCCTTAAGTGCTGAAATATTGTTATTTTTATTATTATGTATTTATTTTATTGTTATATTTTATTTATATGGCGTCAACAGTGCCTACATTCAAAGGGTCTGACAAAACTAGAACCGGCCAACTAAGACGAACCGATACCTTAGATAAAGAGGGCCCGGCTCACAAGAGCTTACAATCTAATAAGAGTCTCTGTAAAGGAGCCGTGAAACGTTCTCCTGTTCTATATAGTTGGGTTTATTCTCTGAAGCCTGAGTTTGCAGATGAAGATTGGACTCCCTGTCTTTAATATACATTAAGATGATCGATGATCTGAACAGAAAAACTCCTGCTTTGGTAAATAAGACCCTATAATGAGAAAAGTATAGAAGGGAATTAATATTTATAGGGGAAATTCCATATTTTTACAAAGCTTTACAATAGTCATTGAAAACAGTCTTTTCTAAAGCATTTCAGGTATTTCAGGTATTTAATATGATTTTAAAGGGACGCACCGGCCGTCGTATAATGCATGTGATAGATGAGAGGTCCCTTTAAATTTGGGGAGGGGGGATTCTGCAGAATAAATAGTGTTCAGTTTAATGCCATCTAGTGGCCAAAGAACAGAATGACACAAAATAAGGGGAAATCTGTACCGATGGTGTTAAAGGGACACTCCAGCCATCATATGATAGTCGAGAGAATGCTGCGGACAGGGGGGGTCTCTTCAGACCCCTGTGTGCAGGCTGCTGAAGGTTTAAGAATTCAAGCCACAATGATATAATAGGTGAGTTTATTACGAATGCACAGGGAGAAATCAGACGTGGATCAACCCAGATATTTAGTCAATTAGTGATTTCGCTATGAGTAACTTATTTTTCTCTGTATGTTACATATCCTAGCATGCCAATAGCTAAAAAAAAGAGATTATTTAACGTCACACAGGAGTGATAAGAAACGTCTGCTTTTAGTAGAGAACCAATTAACTCAAAAGTTTAAAAGCCAGATTATTAAGAATTTAGAGCAAAACCTGGTTCCAACGATCTCGATTACCCATTGTAACAGAAGTTGGGACACATGAAGACAAAATTGAGTTTCTAAAGCAACATGGCATCTTGGCCCATCCTTCCCCAGAAGCCCCTACGGTCCGTATCTCTCACAGCACACAGAAAGCTCTCCCATTGATTTCAATGAGATCTCTTTCCTGTCACTGATTGACAGTTTCAAGCAGCCAATCAATCACAAGAATCCTTAGACCAAGGCAGCTGCAGTGCTGCAGATTCTGCTTCAGGTAAATACCTTCTTCCATGCTGTGCACCAACACACCAGGCCGCCTTGCAAGGTAGCATTCCATATGCCACTTGACTACAACTCCCACAATCCTCCAAGTGGCAACCATGGGATCCGTGTTCTGACAACAGCCAGAAAGTTGCTGATTCAAATAATATACTATTAATAATGCTGTTCTTTTATTGTACCCGGAAAGTGATTATTTTTCCTAAATATTCCGAGTGAAAGATTCCAAATCACTTTGACTTCTTCATATTCAAAACAGGGATTCTTAAGACGTATAGGATTTGGTCAGTTTGGGGTTTATGTTTCCTGTACTGTTACCATAAATTAACCATTTAATTGCTGCGTAGGTGGCGGCTCTCCAGGACGAGCGGAACAGCCTGTTGGCAGAAAACGAGCTTCAGAACGAAAAAATAAACCAGTTGGATAACTTTGATGAACCCAGCACGGTGGTGGCAAAGAAGTGCTTTCAGATGCAGATGCAGCTGGAACAGATACAAGAGGAGAATTTCAGGTACCCGACCCTTTAACGGACATCAGATGATCTGAGCGCCCTGACACCGTTCCTTCAATTGTTCCTTGATTTGGTATCGGAGCTCAGAATTATTATTATTGAATGATTTATATAGCGCCATCGTATTTCGTAGCGTTGTACAATGGGCAGACAGATCATAACAAGTAACATATAACATAACAATTTGACTTGCAGAAACCCCGGCTCAAACGAGCTTACAATCTAGAGGTCTTAATGTATATATACAGTGTGTGTGTGTGTATATATATATATATATATATATATATATATATATATTGGACAAGAGGGCTTAGCAAGCCCTTTAAGCCTTTAAGCTGAATCATAGCAGGTATTATCACTGCGGACATTTTGCTTTATTATTATTACTATTATTTTCTGAATTTTATATCTAATGTGAAGACACAGATTTTGCTAATACTTGCTAGCACATCCAGACCAGTCCTTCCCTAGATCTTTGGCACCCAAGCCCTTAATTAAGGGTTTTGTCCCATCCTTGATCTCCCTCCCAGCTCTGAAATGTCATTTGTTTTATTCCTAGTTATTATTTATTATTATTAATGTATTATTATTTTATTCCTTTTTTTTTTGCTCTTTTTCACCTTGTTACTAGTCTCTGCCATAGAGCAGTTCTGCCCCAAATCTGATCTCCTTGCACTCTGTATTACTAAGCACCGGTATATTTCTCTTCCTTACCGTGAGAAATAAAGATCCAGTTTTTTTCCTTTTGTCGCAGACTCGAAGCCGCGAAAGATGATTACCGCGCTCACTGCGAGGAGCTCGAAAAACAGCTGATTGAGACACAAAACAGAAACGACGAGCTGGCAAGTCTCGCAGAAGAATCAAGAGCGCTGAAAGACGAAATAGATATTTTAAGGTATTGGACGGCTCCTCATGTGCAGATTAATAGTCAGCTCTTCTGCATAGCAAAGACAGCACAGGAACATTCTAGAAGAATATGAGCGCTCAACGCGCATGGACAGCATACACCTAGCATACGTGTGATTGGCGGCCAATCAGCGTTTAGATTTCTGTAGGTGCTCTTCCAGCTTCATTGGATGTGGGCTGGGGGAAGAAATGAGATAGATGAGTAAAAATGTAATATATGCAGCAACATGTGACTCCAATATACATTAAAATAAGGCTAGAGGGTCCCTTTTGTTAGCGGTGCATGCACCCCCCTCAGAAAGCCGGTTGGTTAAGTCGGTTTGCAACCACCCAATCGACTCGTAGCTTGTTGGGTAGTTGCAGTTTCAATGAGCTTCCTTAGCGGCAAGAACTTGGTTGGCATTAGATATAGTTGAAGTCCGGTGTACCTACTTTACGAAGGGCCAGCTGGGGCCTTTTTGTTGGAGAAGTGTGCTGAGGTTGGCCTTTCGTAATGCACATTGATGCAGGTGAGTGGAAAATCGATAGGAAACGCCTGCTTTTGATGAGTAAAGCCCGAAGACGTTATAACGAGCGTCCTAAAATGCTTGCGTCAATGGTGATATTTTTGCCGCTCCTCCCGTAGAGCTGCTGCCGATAAGGCATCGAAACTGGAATCCACCCTGGACTCGTACCGGAAGAAACTGGAGGATCTCAACGACTTACGCCGGCAAGTGAAATCGCTGGAGGACACCAATCTGATGTACATGCACAACACAGTGAGCCTGGAAGATGAACTAAAGAAGGCAAACGCTGCTCGGGCACAGCTGGAAACGTACAAGAGGCAGGTGAGGATCCGTGGTGTCAGGTGTCCGGGGGTCTTCAGTGGCTCTGCAGAACATTTCCGTGTGAAACCCTCTGCAGAACCACGTGGCTATTCCCGTTTGAGATTGACTCTGACAGTTTGGTGTTCGGTTGGTCCAAATATGACGCAGAAGGGATCAATCCTGAACCCTGCTGGTAGGGAAGAATACATTGTGCCTGTGCATGCGCAGCTCCAACAAATGAGCCAGAAGACGTGCTATAGCCGTCATGGAGAAACTGATGCCTTCACTGAAAGGCATCAGCGAGGCAAACAGCCAGGGGGGGAATAAGCTTCCCAAGCAGCTTCTCTTGCCTTCCTCACCCCATCCAGCTGGCCCAAGAGGAGGTGATAGAGGCAAGTTTAGAATGTGAGTTGGTGGCAAGTGGTGTCGCTTTGGGAAACATCTCTACCAATATTTTACCCGTGTTCTCTGTCCGTGAAGATACCCCGAAGCTGCTGCTTCTTCTGCGTAACGTTTTTCTAGCTCGCGTTTGTTCTGGTTCTATATTCTGATCTCCTCGGGTCTTTTCTGACGTCTCCTAAGGTCCAAGATCTTCATAGCAAGCTTTCCCAGGAATCCAAGCGAGCCGATAACCTGGCCTATGAGCTGAAGAGATTCGAAGAGAAGCAAGAGGCTTTACAGAAGGAGAAAGAGGTAACGTCCGGGTGCCCGGGGCCAAAGCCTTTCCCCAAACCGCCGTAAGAAATTCTGTTTGGGGGACTCCATGGAGCTGACAAAAAAAAAAACTTGCTTAAAAGATCTCAAAATGATCTTGGGTGGGAATGGTTATATTTTTGTTGACAACCCACCCAAGATCTCCCATTTGCTTTTTTTCATACTTTTTTTAGAGAATTATAGTACAGCGCGATGCCTTGAAAGAGACCAACGAGGAGCTGAGATGTTCCTTAATGCAACAGGACCAACTTAATCTCTCAGGTAGGAGACCCCACTTCATCCCGCTGGAAACTGGGGATCAAAACTACTCACAGCACCCGCGTCTTTTAGACAAAGGTTGGGTTTACTGGTAACATCCAGTCCACGGATTTATTCTCCACTACAGGTATTAATCACATTTTGTCTTCGTTGTATTAGGTGAATCCGGTGTGAAAAATACGGACAATCTCGCTGCGGAACTTTTACCCGTAGAATATCGGTAAATAACTATTTTTTTTTCACTCTTAGAAAAAATGGACATATTATCCGGCTCATCGTTATGCCTTATTTTAGAAGAGATCTCCTGGTCGCGTGTCGGCTATTAGAGTCCCGGGGGGGTTGCAGCCTTATATTATAATAATATATGGTATATTAAATGGCATTTATCCATAATCACCCACAAAACATTTTAACGGGTCATTAAATCTGCCCCTGCGTGTTGGGTATTATACTGGTCATAGGAAAGATACTGAGGTTTGCCCCGCATGGTGATAAAATGGTGTTACGTTAAGAGAAATAATTAAATTGTGTTTTTTTTTGCCCAATATTTTCAACCAGACTTCATTGTTTACGTTTATTTTTCACTTCTTCCCGCAGAGAGATGTTTATAAGACTCCAGCATGAAAATAAAATGCTCCGGGTGCAGCAGGATGGCTCGGAAAACGAGCGGATCGCGGATTTACAGGTTCAGCTGGAAGAAAAGCAGCGTAAGGCGAGCGAGCTGGAAACGGAGAACAGGTGAGCCGGGAATCGGCGTTACACCCTATTCATTAATTTACCGATATTAAGATACCGTCTCCAGAAATATTTATTATAAAGAAAAAAACACAAAACTGTATAAATTCTGGTGCAAAATTCTTTCCACCGTAGCAGCCTTTCTGGGTGGTCCGTGTTATAGATTAATACCTGTTGTAATTGTAATGGCCACTAATCTCAGATATTATCACCTGACGGCTTGTAGTTGAAGTCGGTTAGAGCGCCCGGAGTGTGCGCAGCATGAACGCTCTCAGGGCTAACGATCGTTTCTTCCGATCAATCAGATTGAACCTGAACCGCATCGAGGAGCTGCAGCTTCAGATCGCCGACCTGCAGAAGACTTTGCAGAACGAAGGAGAATCCGAGGGCGCCGGAGTGAGTATCCGCACGGAGCGTTAACGTTCATAGCGGGTCGGTAACCTCTCCAAATCCTGGCCTCGCTGCTGGCATCCGGATTGCACAATTATTCTTGTTAATTTATTCCACGTATGTGATTCAAACGAATGTTTCTTTGAAACCTCAGGCAAATGATTCTTGGAAAAGGGGGTCTTTGGGGCAGAACAAACCAGTTCATTTAAAGGGACGCCCCATCCATCATATGCAGTTTGAAGCATGTGATAGCGGGGGGTTCTTTAATCTTCATTATGCCCCTTTTGCAAATGCATGGGGGGATTCTGTAGAACCCCCTATATGGATTAGCTGCTTTGCCTCTCCTTGTACTTAATCTCCAATACTCAGTGAACTCTACAGAAGGGGGTCTATAGAGACCACCATGGACATGCGTGGAAGCACTCCCTTGTTACTGATTGGCTGCTTAAATCAGGCAGTCAGTGGCAAAATCATCAGATCACAGAGGAAGACGGTATCTGTAGCGCTGCAGCTTCTCCCTAAGTTAATGGATTTTTTATTTTTAAAGAATACATATTAAAGTGCTGATGAAGTTGGGGGGGAGAGAAAACGTTCCCTTTAAGAGACCTTCATTTCACGATTAGAAGAAGAAGAAGAAAAAAAAAAAATAAAGTTATATTCAACTCTGCTGTGATTTGTACTTTATTGTCTATTATTTTCATATTCAGATACATCGATGATTTACTTCTAGCTAAATCTGCTTTTATCTGTTTCAGTCCAACATGCTCAAGAAGAAGATTGAAGCCCAAATGTAAGTAATCGTCCTGCAGCACCGTAATAAGGAGTCCTATTATTCTTGGGAAATGCCGGCAAACGGTCTATGTTCTTCATAGGGAAAAACTTAAGGAAGTTCATGACGCGATAGAGACCAAAAAGGAACTTCTGGATGATCTGCAGCCGGACGTGAATCAGGACAGTAAGTAGCCCGGAACTAGTGTAATGCGGATAAATAGATGCCCGGAACTCTTCCAGCTGATATTCAGGTTTTTGCTTATTTTTTATTTGTAACGTTTGGTTTGGTGCTAATCATAGTAATAAGAGATAACGTTCTTCCTGAAAGCTCAAAAGGTGGAGGAACTCGAGACAGCCCTGCGGAAGAAAGACGAGGACATGAAAGCCATGGAGGAACGCTATAAGATTTACCTGGAGAAAGCAAGGAATGTGAGTCTCTCGTACCTGTCTAAAACATCAACACAACCTCGCTTCGTACAGAACCTCAATACTTACAGAACCTGTCTCTTCATTGGACCGCACTCAGTATAGAACCTGTCTCCTCACAGAACCCCACTCCATACAGAACCTCACTCCATACTCTTCACAGAACCTCAATCCATACAGGACCTCACTCCATACTCTTCACAGAACCTCAATCCATACAGGACCTCACTCACTCTTCACAGGGACATCACTCCATACTCTTCACAGAACCTCACTCCATACAGAACCTCACTCCATACTCTTCACAGAACCTCACTCCATACAGGACCTCACTCCATACAGGACCTCGCTCCATACTCTTCACAGAACCTCACTCCATACAGGACCTCACTCCATACAAGACCCCGCTCCATACTCTTCACAGAACCTCACTCCATACAGAACCTCACTCCATACTCTTCACAGAACCTCACTCCATAGAGAACCTCACTCCATACAGAACCTCACTCCATACAGAACAGGTCTCTTCACAGAACCTCACTTCATATACAACGTGGGTCCTCATTGGACCGCACTCAATACAGAACCTGTCTCTTCATAGAACATCCCTACATATAGGACTTAACTCATCATAGAACCTCACTCCATATTTAACTTGGCTCCCCGTAGAACCTAATGCTATGTAGAATCTGTCTCTTCATAGAACCTCATTCCGTATAGAACCTCATTCCGTATAGAACCTCTGTGAACCTCGCTGAACATAGAGCTCGGGTTTTATAGGACCTTGAGGCGTGCAGAATCTCCTAAATCTCCACTTTTGCCCCATCGAGGCCGTCGTTCAGAATGCCGGTTTCTGCTCCTTTCTGTTCCTTGATTTATTTGCACGTCCTTTCCTCAGGTCATTAAGACGTTGGATCCTAAACTGAACCCGGCCTCGGCTGAGATAATGCAACTAAGAAAGCAGCTCACTGAAAAAGACCAGAAGATATCCCGTTTGGAGGTAAAGATATTATTCTTAACCACGTAGCGTCAGGGCAATAAATTAAAAAAAGCCATTTTAAATGGATCTAGTGATACAGAAATCATATACCTCATATGCCCTCTCCAATTAACCCCTCTGCAGTCTTACTTCACTGTATTGAAGGAGCGCTTTGCACCTGACACGTCCCTATAAACATATATCCGCCTTTTTCCTTTTGTTATCTCGCATGACGATGATTTTTTTTTTACAATCCGTGTTCAGAGCGAGTGTCAGCAAGCAAAGCTGCGGGAATACGAGGAGAAGTTAATAGTCACCGCCTGGTACAATAAGGTAAGAGGACATAGAAGATAAACATCAACTCTACGGCCTCTCAGTTCATACGGATCTCCCGCGGCCGGGCAAAAGGGGGCGATTTGGTGTTAAAGGGGCTGTTCCAGGGGCTGTTTAGGTCTCGTCTAAAAGGTGCATTTACTAACGAGATTGTTTGTAGGAGAGCAGACTTCACCATGCGGTGCTTCTGTGTGCCGTTTAGTAATAAATCTCCTGCCACTGATTGGCTGCTTTAGGTAACCAATTACTGCCAAGCATTCACAGGCTGCAGAGGAAGTGGGGGCTGCAGCTTCCTCCAAATAAAAGTGCTTTTTTTCCCCATATAAATTGCTTTTTTTGGGGGGTCCCTTTAAGGACTGAAGATAAAATATGTTGTTGTTGCAGAGCATCGAGCACCAAAAACTCGCCATGGAGTCCCGCTTAGCTGGCAGAGGAGGAAAGGATTCTGTGCCGGGGTCCGGGGGGAGATCTTTCCTCGCCCAGCAGCGGCACGTCACTAACGCACGAAGGAACATTTCCGTGACTGTTCATCCCGCGACTCCTAACTAGACGCGGGGATCGCACATGACCACTAAGTGCACTTCGACGTAATTCCTCGCATCTTCCGCGCAACGCCATGAGAGAGAGAGACTGACGCAGACCATCGACAATCCCGCCATTCCTACCCCGCACTGCATGGGGCTCGTAAAAAACACACCATTTGGCTTATTTTTTTTAAAAAAGCTTCAAAATTCAAGAGTTTTTAAAATATATATATTTATGTCATAGTTTATATACGCGAAAAGACCAAAAAACAGTTTTATTGGACATCCGCAGATCATTTAGAAAAATATATTCTAGTTTTAACGTCCGCACTGCTGCTCGGGGTGAAGCTTTTACGGAGGAGCAGTCGGTATTTTTTGTTACTCCTAAGATCTCTCAGACAATTACTTTTTCTGACACTTCTTGCTGTTACGGTTCGGGGGATAAAACGCCTTCTGCGCTGCTAGATCCTTCATCATGGAGCTTAACGTCTCGTTCAGCACCATAGAGAGACCATAGAGTTGTGTACTTCACTGAGAAGGACAGAGCGTCCCTATAGATGTCATCGGTTTGACCCGGAGGCTCCAGGAATCTCACGCGATTAACGAGCCCCGGGGGGCCGTATTTTGATCTCCAGTTGGGTAGACTTGTGTTTTAAAACTCACCCCATTCCTAGTGTATTTAGTCTGGGTCTGCCCCCTATGCGTGATTAGCCCCCGCTGGGCCATAAGGAGTAGTCATTCGGCCCTCCGTGATCCAGGGAACAGCAGCGTACAAGAGGTTTTATCTGCTAAACTACCGAACGAGCAAGAATTATGAGAAAAAAACGGAGTGTGTTTAAAATACCATAGATATTTATTTAGCAAGTATTAAAAATTAGTTATTACTCGCCTTTTTTTAACCCTTTGAAAGCCGGGGAGGTGTGCGCCATACACATGGCCTCCGCTTCCCCGTCTGCGCTCCAAAGGTTTTATATGTTGGTTTTAGTGTTTTAAATTATTAAGTTGCTGCGCAATGTAAGATAATAAGAATTTGTTTTTAATCTCTATGTTAAGGTTAAGGGTTTTGTTTTTTGTTCCTGGCTAAATTTGAATCTGAGGAACATTTGCTAAGTGAAAGCCATCGCCTAGCGATTGTTTACATTCATCAGCACACGGCTTCCGCGTCTTGTCAGTAATTCAGACCAAAAAAAATATTAAATCAGGTTAGAAAAATGTTAAAGCATAATTTCATCCGCTTAATAATGCTTGTAGCAGCCAATCGGTGGCAGGGAAGCCCTAACATTGAGATCAATGGGAGCGCTTTCCGCGCATGCACATAAGGGTCTGATCAGATCCCTGCTCCCTGTGTTTGCCGATCCAGCAGTAGAGCTGCCTGGCGGTAAATATATACTGCACAGAACAAAGCAGGAGGACGGGGCGAATGCACACGGAATCCCCCATGCATTTGCAGAAGGGACCCCCATAAATTTAAAGGGACCTCTCAGCTATCACAAGCATTAAAGTGCACATAACGGCTGGAGCGTCCCTTTAACACCCTCATTTGCGTCATTCTATTCTTTGGCCACTAGATGGCATTAGACTAAGTGCTGTACGTTAACCGCTACCTCCTGCTTACGCACAGGTTTAATATGTTTTTGGTTTATTTGCATCCAGTAGCATTCTTGTTCTCGCTTAAGAAGATGTTTCGCAGTCACCGCTAGGCGATAATTTTGTTATTATATAAACCCCCCTATTCAGGCATTTTACATCTCCATATAACAGCAGCGTTAAAAGACCAAACGGCGGCAAGTGACGGAATGTTAGCAGATGTATAGATCTAAAAAACGGCTAAAAAACGCATGAGTGCTTTATTATCAGCTGACCTGTCTGGGCGGTCATGATTTGCACAATATGCAAATAGAGTGATTCAAATTTGCATACAGGGACGGATGCTGGTGTGACAAATGGTATACATCATAAGGTATGTGTATAGATATATATGTATACAGTATCATTGTTTTTTTCTTTTTGATCTATACATTTCCTTGTACAGCAAACAGTTTAGGGGACCCCCTTAATGTTTTGGAGGGATCTCTTACTGTAAGCTGTTAACACTTCTCAAGGCGGCCCTCATCGGCACTTCCGGACACCAGTGTGAATTACCTTAATCTTCCAATTCACATGTACTTGTTCCTTTATTCATACTTAATAGAAGAGGGATTTACAAAAAAAAAGGCTGATTGTTCCATATTACCTGTTATTTGGTTATATTGTTTTTGTTTTTTTTTAATTAAGGTTGCAGTTCCACTGAATTACATCTCTGCTTTAACACAGGTGATCTTATCAAAAAGCTACATATACATAAAATGCTTAAATCTTTTTATATACGTAATGTCGTGTCTATCTGGGAAAGAACCGATGTGTTAACTCATTGTGAGATGATGTCATCACGCGGCACAGGGCAAACAGGTTTGCATTTCTATTGATCTGTACATTAACCAGCACAATGTATAGGTTTACATTCCATACAGCAGTCTCAAACACTCTAAAACAGTGTTTAGATGATTTTATCCCCAGAAGGGGATACACGCTACCTCCCACCGTCTACCCGGCTGCCGTCTCTGCCAGAGTGTATTAAAGGTGCTGTCCCACCTGCCCTGATTTATTCAACACTTCCATAAATGCAGAATCCCAGGCCATTCCCATTCAATGGTGCTTCATTTATAATTGTTCAGGGAACGCTTAATTGTCACATGACACAAGCAGGAAGTTATAGTTGGTTACCATAGAAACGGAGGCTTTAACCCTCAGGTCTCGCGACCTGATATTACATTGTATGAAAATGAATCTGTTTCATAGACACACATAAAAAGCTGGGGTATCGACGGACCTGTAACGCCTATGATTCTCAGCCAGCAGAACTGAACGCATTGAATTTGACAGCAGAGAAGAACCTGCAGTCTGTATAAAAGTATTACATTTTTTGTATCATCCTGAAAATAATCTCGCGTTGGTTATTTTGGGTCGGTTTGTTTTATGGGGAAAAAAGAATTGCTGTAACTTGAAATATAACTTTTCAAATGAACTTCCCTTTGTGTGTATTTTTATTTCGTGATTTTGAACGAACCCGCATTTCACTAAAAGCGGACGATATAAATTTAAATAAAATAGCTTCTGGCGGAATTCTATAACTGCAGACATTAATTTTAGTAGGAATTAACTCTTTAGTGACAATATTTTTTACATTTATTATTTATGTTTTATATATGACATACCGTAGCGCTGTACATTAGAGCAGAAGAGCAGTTCTGATGTTTTCATTATGTCCACCAAGCTATAATTTGCTATAAGTACGGGATTAGTTATATGGCCGGAGAGTATATAATATATAATATGATGAATATACAGGGATATAACGGGTTATAAGGACGGGATTAGTTATACGGCCGGAGAGTATATAATATATAATATGAGGCATATACAGGATATAACAGGTTATAAGGACGGGATTATTTATACGGCCGGAGAGTATTTAATATATAATATGAGGAATATACAGGATATAACGGGTTATAAGGACGGGATTAGTTATACGGCCGGAGAGTATATAATATATAATATGAGGAATATACAGGCGTGGAGAGAGAGTTATGAGGGATCCTGGAAAAGCACTGAATAAGTCGCTGAATGCGGGAGCGATGCCGGGCGGGAAGGATAGGGGGGATTCCCCCGGGAGTGCGATTTCCAGGAAGAGCCTTAGGTGTCCTTGGAGTTCCCGTCGTTAGTCATTTAAGATATTCTGATACGGGGCTTCCCCCGCTTTTTCATTTTTTTATTATTCCCTGGGCCTTTCTCTTTATCCTGCGTGTTTAACTTGGTCACGTGACCCTGCGTTATCTCGGCGTGCCGTTCCTGGATCCAAGGTCGGCGAGTTTCCCTAGGGCCCGGAGCTGATCTGAATTACATAGAAACTTAGGAGCCTTATGCCCACCCCATGCTTGTTTAAATTTCTAGCCTCTACCACAGCGGGGAGGCTGTTCCGCCGATCTACCACCCTCTCCTGAAAATGGTTAAATCCATTTTATGTATTTCAATCTTTCTCCCCCCCCAGCCATACATATTAAGACCCCTTGGTCTCTCCTGATAATTTCTATGCTGCAAGCCGTTTAAGTCGCCCCCCCTCTGAACTCTCCCCCAAGATGTCAATATCCTTCTGGAGATGGGGGAGGGGGTCTCCAGAACTGCCCCCAATACTTTAGGTGAGGTCTGAATAGAGATCTTTAGTGACAGAACCCCTTCCCCCCTCCCTTCTACTAATGCCTCTCGCTATACGACCCAGCGCCCCGTCTATATACTCTGTGCTTGTCGCATGGACCGCATTCACGGTGTCTGATCTGCACTCCCGGTGTTTAGTTCATGACTGTTGGAGCTGACAAAAGGACCGTTTTAAGTCAAACACTAGCTTGGCTACACATCCCGTCCTTGTTTTCTGTGTTAACCATTCGCATGCCGAAACCCGTGGCTGTACAGATGACTGTTGGCAAACGATTTGCATGTTTGGTACATTGTAACCTGTACATGAGTCACCGCATTGCTACCGCGTTACCAATCCCCGGGATCCTCAGTCAATGTGCGTGAAAGCATATGATACACGGAAGCAGTATATATTATATATATATATATATATATATATTTCTTTTTATTATTTTTTTTCTGTGGGTTATTATTAATCAGAAATTATTTTTGGGGCTTTATTGGCTTTATTGTTCCTCTTACCTCATTGCTAAAAGAAAATGATCGCTCGCCATACCGTCCTCGTAAATTGCCTGGAAGAAGCAGCCAAGTTGTTGATGATTTCCGTGAGTATAATATGTAGAAAGTTCATTATGTTTGCGTTAATACAGCAGAGCTAAATAAAATCTATACAGTAAAAGCGTTTAATATTACAACGACTCATTTTATTCACTTAAACCGCAATACATTCCATTTAAAACCTAAAACGAAATATTAAGACCCCTTGGGCGTTGGTGGCATACAGAGGACCGCCGACCCCTTTGGTTCTCAGGGGGTTAAAGTATACTTGTAGTTGGGCTATTTTTGAAGCCAAGGGGCCGTAAATAAGAGGACTTGTCAGGAACGGAATTAATGAAGAAAAACCTGAATGCAGTATTAGGAGGAGGGCTGTAAATGTCGGTCCGCGTTTTCCTGGAATTGATGCTTTGACCGGAACCTCTGACTTATTCAATTTACAGGAAACGTAAAAATCAGTGGTAATGATCTATAGAGCGGCTTCGGGGAACGCTGCCGGCGCGTCTGCCATTTCATAGCAATTTGTTGCATCGTTTTCTGAAATAATGTTGATAACTAATCTATATTTATAAATAAATTGCGGCGTGGAGCGCTCGCCCCGATGCCCTCCCAGGCTGGGTAACGACAGCAGGTCCCGGATACGATGGCTGCTGCTGCGGTTCTAAGCCCTTAAGCTACGAGATGATCACCTATAGATATCTGGCTGTTCATACCTAGGGGTGCCACCAAGCTGAATATAGAGCTAAATAGGTAGGATCTATTATTATTTTTATTAATATTCTTTATTAAGCGTTAACATGTACACAGTGCTGTGCAATTTAAATATGGGGCGTTTGACAAATACATAATATCTCCAAAACTGGCTAATACATGCCAGGGCCCAAAGGGTTAAGGTCTTTCTATAGGGAGGGTAAAGATGTTGGCTTACAGAACAGACACGTGATGGTTGGGTGCGCGAAAGTCCCTGTTTTTGTTGGGACTGTCCCAACAACACACAGAGTGTAAATTACATTGTAAAAGCAGCCTGCCATCATGTTATAAATGCCATGAAATCCTCACCCGAAAAAGGGCTAACGCCCTTAAAAGCACCGTACGCCGTAATGCCGGGTCGCATTGACAAAAAATTTATCTGATTCTTATCCCATGTAAAGTCCCTTCATCTGCAGTCCTGGAGGCCGCTGTTGTTGTCCATCATGCGACTTTCCCGGCTCAAGCACCACACTGAGCTGATGCTTTATGGCAATGCTAATGAAGTCCGTTCCTCCATAGACTTCCATTAGTTAGAGAGTCCATCTGGTTGATTTAGACTGAGCCATTCTATTGTTCCCCACAGGCAGTATGATAAGGAGTCGCGGTGTTTAGTAGATCGGGGATCAGATAACAGAGCGAGAATCATACAAACGGCTGATATGCAGCTGCCTGAAAACTTTATATTATGGGGCAAAAACTACAACTGGGGTAAAAAAAAAGAAAACTGCAGAATATTGTAGAAAATGTATTTTTAATCTGTTGCTAGCGATAAAACAAATTGCTGGGAGTTCCCTTTTTTAAAAACAATTATCGACATTTTATATTTAAAAGATAAAATTCTTCCTTTTATTATGGATACATTTCATTTTAGTAAATACAGAGTATACTTCCGGCACCAGGAATGGGTTGGAATGCTATAAATAAAGAATTAAAAGATGTCCCGGAATAATAGGCACAAGAGGGGGGGGGGCAGACACATGGTGGGGTGCAAACACGGGCTGGATCCGCGTGAGACCCCGGCAGACAGGAGCGACATGGGAGCTGGTACAAAGCGGCACAGATACAACATACAATACATAGCACCTGAGCTAAAGCAGGAAAAATCCACATCAAGGAGGTCACATGGTGAGCGGCCGGGGCAGATACTACACAGAGGGAACGGGATAAATAGATGAGAAGAGAACATAAAAGCAAACGCAGACCTTTACTCTTCCTTGTAAAGTTTTTTGTTTGTTGTTTTTGTGAAATCCTGAAATTTCGAATGGGAAAATAAAATAACTTTTGGCTTCTATTAGATGTTTTTATAAAAGGCTCTTAAACTTTGTCCCAGTAAATCTTTGTTTTTCTGCCCTGTCTACTGACTCTGAATACAGTTTAAACTCAAACTTGAACTTGGATTAAATTATTACGTATTACGTGAGGTTTCGCACATTTGGGGTAGAATCAGAGTAAAATGTAATTCTTTATCCCTTAATTGAGAGCGAGAGAGGGGAAATGGAATAGAAACATTTAAATACGTAAAGGGATTTAAGTGCTGGACGGAAGTTTATGTCAAAGGAGGAGAAAAGAGACCGGAATCTAAAACTAGAGGGTCAGAGGCAGAGATGGAATAGAAGGAAGTTTTACCTTACTGAGAGTGTGGTGGATAAATGCAACAGCCTCCCAGCAAAGTGGTAGAGGGAATAATACAGAGAGGGAATGAGGTAGGCATCCGGCTCCTGAATCTAAGACGAGACCAACGACTGATTAAGGTTTGAGTCTTTACAGCAGGAGAAACAGGCGACGAGACGGGGGCCGAATGGGGCCGATCTGCCGGCAGATTGAAAGCTGTGTTGTCCAAACAATCTATAAAGCTGTAGCAACCGGTTGGAGGCGACGCTGTCCGCCGCTCGTCGCCTGTTGTCTGCGTTGTGTTCTGACGCGGAGCTCTGGGTCACGGATTAGAACTCGTCAGGAACCGTTTATTAAAGTAACGGCGCAAACCCATCGTCTAACACAACGTTTTCTCAATTGGTAGCCATGAAAATGCGCCGCAAATAAACATCACGGTTACTTTATTGGCCGTAAAACAGAGTTGCTCAGGGACGTCATGCGAGTCCCCGGAGGCGGCCGACCGCGCGTTCGTTGCCTTCACTCGAGTTTATTCTGCAGAAGATGGGATGGAAAAGAAACAACAAAACGGGTGAAAGTTTGTGAGCGGATACTTGGCTCGCGTATCCTGGGAAATCCGGAGGGGCCTCAGTTCGCTCGTCTTCCATGTTTATTGAGTAGAATCTGTCAACAGATCGGCCCCATCCGGCCCCCGTCTAGTCGCCCGTTTCTCCTGCTGTAAAGACTCAAACCTTAATCAGTCGTTGGTCTCGCCTTAGATTCAGAAGCCGTATGTCTATCCCATGCATGTTTAATCCCCTCACTGTATTACCCTCTACCACTTCTGCTGGGAGGCTATTCTAGTTATCCACTACCCCCTCAGTAAAGTAGAACTTCCTTACATTCCAATTGTTGGAAACGTATGTATCTTTTTAGAACTCGGATGGAAGCTTTTGTTACAGGAACAGAAATCTTGGCAAACGCTAGCTGAAAGCATCTTAATTGTTTCTCGTAAGCGCATGAACTCGTACGGTTCTAGACGGCCCCTAACGGTCAAAGTATTTTATTTTATTTTTGTTTTCTTTCCTGTGAGCCTTTCCTGTTTATGAAGGATTGTAATATAGAGCGGTCACTATCGCAGAGCGTCCAACGGGCCGGATCCAGACGCTCCGCTTCAAAACATTCAGTCCATGAAGGGGAGCGGCGCTCGACTTCCATGAAATATATATATTATCGCTAGACAAGACTAGCTTTATTTTACGGAAATCGAGTGCCGCTCACCTTTGTGGGCTGAAGGATTGTAATATAGTCCTCGTTACTGGAAGAGTTTGTATGTAATCTGGTAGCTAAAACTATATATGAAACGAGCTGCGGCATTAACTAATTTGGGGGTGAAAAGTGCATTTGGAATGACTTATAACCGTATCTGATATTCTCCACCTAGGGGTTAATTTTTTGTCCAGTACTTAGAAGCTGTACAAGATAGGAAGCCATATAAAAGTTGGATATTGGTTTTATTTTTTTAAATGTTTTTTTATTCACCGTATTCATGATCTGTATCTATTATTTATTATTATTATTAACAGGATCTAGATGTCTAAGAAAAATTGCTGAAGATGGCTTTTTGTGCAAAAATGAGAAATCCCAAGAAGCTTGATGTGGATCCGAGCGCTGAGGAAGGGCTGAAGATTAATTTCTATTTAGCGGATACAGCCCCGATCCGCTTTTTAGATGGAGCGTTTACTGCCGAGGAGCTGTGCATCGAGTCCGCCTTGGCGTGCAGTAAGCGTCACTCTTTATGTTCGCAGATGAAATAAAAAGCTTTCGGCGGGTAATAGGATTCCGATTCCTTCTAACGCAAATATAATTATTAGCAGGACGTTATTCCCTGCATCTCGCTGCTTTGTTCCGTTTAATCATTTACTGCGTTGCTGTAAAGTATAGCTTCCTATGTTCGTTGTGGTGAAGAGGTCGCTTCCCAAGTTACCTCTGAGTGGAGGCATTTGAAAAATAATATAAATTAAGGAAAATAAAAAGGTTTCTTTTAATACCATGAACTAATAAACCGCCATTTCCTTGTTTTTGAAAGAAAAGCAGATTTTGTCCATTAACATAACATCGGGGTTAATGTCGTAAATGATTATTGTAGCTGGAAACGGCTGATTTTTAATGGATTCTCTTCATAGGCGTACAGAGGCCTTTATCACTCCCATCATTCCCGTGTTCCAATGGCCCTTTATCACTCCC